>JALBCR010002622.1:90000-180917 GCA_030710515.1 Abscondita cerata | reverse complement strand
TCATTGTGCTTGTAGTTTCGGTTACGTATTATATAAGGCTTCAGGATTATTATCTCGTCTAAATTTGCCTTTAGAAAATTTTCTTCTCAAGTAACTGTTGCTGATGGGGGAATTTGTGAGTGTGTTGGTGTGTCGTGCATGTCCCTGCATCAGGGCTATTGAACAGACAACGTCTTCTCCAGAGTGATGGTAGTTCCCGATTTACCTCATAAAGCTGATTTTGGGGTACTGATTTCTGGATTGCGATGGACATTGTACCCAGATTTACGTCGTAATGTTTGGCATTTTGGTCGTGACGAAGTTTCTTGTCTCAGTAGTGTTCCACAGGTAGTTTCTGAAACAGATTTATCAACTGAACAGCAGACAAGACTTGATGCTGTAGATAAAGGATTTCGTTTATTGGGCAGTACGCGGTGTTGCAAGGTTGCTGAACATACGATCAAGAAACTACTGGAACTCCAATAAAACAGCGAGTATTATCGAGTCTCCCACAAAACAAAAACTCATCGACGAAAGAGATTAAAAAGATGTTAACTGAAGATATTATTGAACCTTCCCAGAGTCCGTGGGCTTTCCCTGTTCTATAGTACCAAAGAAAGATGGGACATAGGTTTGTAGTTGATTACCGCAAATTAAACCTTATTACAAGGAAGATTCGTATCCATTGCCTGTCGCAGACATTTTGGACCGGCTCAGAGACACGAGATACCTAAGTTCTCTGGACATCAAATCTGCTTTCTGGCAGTTCCTGTTGCTCCTTCCAGTCGCGAGTATACTGCTTTTACTGTTCCCGGAGGACTTTACCAATTTAAACGGATGCCATTTGGACTTACTAACGCACCTGCGACCTGGCAACGTTTGATAGACGTCACACTTGGTCCTAGATTAAAAGAAGGTCCTTGTTTACTTAGATGATATTGTTGTTGTTTCATCTACCTTTGAGAATTTGTCTTCAGACCTTAACGGAAGATGTTGAAGCCCTGGCTACAGCAGGGTTGACCTTAAATAAAGAAAAAATGTAAATTTTGTCGTCCTCAATTGTTACTTAGGCTACATTGTCGATAAGATGGGTTGCACGTGGATCCTGATAAGTCAGTCTATCATTGAATACTCCGATACCAGCAGTGTGGGCGATTTTTGGGTATGGCGTCGTGGTATCGGCGTTTCGTAAATATCTCATCTTTAGTAGCCCCACTTGTAAATTTGACGAAAATCTGTTGCCTTTGGACAGATGAGTGCGATAAAGCATTCATGGAATTAAAAGAATCTCTTGTTACAGCTCCTTTGCTAACGTGTCCGGATTTCAACAAAACATTCACGCTGCAATGTGATGCTTCAGGTTACGGGTTAGGCGCTGTACTCACTCAGCAAACTGATGAAGGGAGAAAGTTATTTGTTTCCTGTCTCGATCGCTGTCTAGAGCCGAACGGAATTATTCAGCCACGGAGAGAGAGAGTGTCTTGCAGTGGTCTGGAGTGTAGAAAAGTTGAGGCATTACTTGGATGGAACGAGATTTGAGGTAATTACTGACCATCACTCGTTATTATGGTTGAATCGCCTAAAGGACCCCAGGGACGTTTGGCAAGGTGGGCTATCCGTCTCCAGCCGTTTAATTACACCATTACTCATCGTAAAGGAAAAGATCATGCAGTCCCTGATTTTCCTATCGCGCTCCGTTCCTGTTGTAGATGCTTATGTTTGTGACCCTATGCACCCAATACTACTGACCCATGGTTGGATAAGATGCGTGCTAAAATCATAAATGCACCAATCACGTTTCCCTAAATGAAGTAGATAAGTAATGACTTGTAT
The DNA here is from genome assembly GCA_030710515.1 of Abscondita cerata. NCBI lineage: Eukaryota > Metazoa > Arthropoda > Insecta > Coleoptera > Lampyridae > Abscondita > Abscondita cerata. The sequence goes on along the minus strand of JALBCR010002622.1, from coordinate 179,105 downwards.
AAATACGTGCCATCAAATTCCCGAACTCAATGGTGTACAGAATACCTGGAAATTAGTAGTGCCCAAAGACAACGAAAGGACATTCTTGAGCGTTGTCATGATCACCCTACGTCCGGTCACCCTGGTATTTTTAAAACCTATTGGCACGTCTCTCCATGAAGGTTATTATTGGCCTAAAATGAAGAGTGACGTTACGCGTTATGTTAAGAGCTGTAAAACGTGTCAAGAAATTAGGTTGAACAACCCGCCTGCAGGTCTAATGAAACAAACCCATCCCCTCGTCTCCTTGGGAAATTATTAGTTTGGATTCATGGGACCATTACCACGCTCATCAAGGTCATACCATGATATTGACCGTAACAGATTATTTTCTAAATTTGTCGTGTTAATTCCCTGAGAAGTGCAACCGCAAAGCGCTTACTCAGCATGTTGAAGAAAGGTATCTTTCTGGTCTATGGAGTGCCTAAATACTTACATTGCGACAATGGTGTGCAAATGAAAAGTCATATATTTCAAAGCCCTGCTGGACAAATATTCAGTCAAAGTTATCTTTACCCCTTTGTATTGTCCTCGTGCTGATCATACAAGGAAAGAATTAATAGAGAATTGTGAAGACTATGTTGATAAGCTACGTACGGGATAATCACAGCAAATGGGCAAACTATCTTCCATCAGTGGCTTGTGCGATAAGAACGTCCAGGCATGAAGACTACTGGTTTCACACCATACTTCCTCCAATTTCGGTCGTGAATACATTGGTGGAGGAGTTGCGATCACCAGGTTAAAGAGGTCGAAGCAGAGTCAACGCTTTCTGATGCCAGTAAACCAGAGACTAGTAGCTTTCCAGGAGCTGTTCACCAAAGTCCAGCAACGTCTACAACAACAACAGAGCGTAGTAGGCACCACTACAATCTGCGAAGAAGACCGTCCAATATCAAGTAGGTCAGAGTTTACCGCGAAACAAGCGTTGTCAATGCTGCTGCCAATTTCACAGCCAAACTTGCACCAAAATTTATTGGGCCTTACACTATAAGCAGAAAACTGGCTTATGGACCTGAACTGGAGGATCGGCAGGGGAAATAAAACAGGTGGCATGTCAAGACCTGAAATTGAGGAGACAATTATCTTGAATAAGACTACCGACATAGACAATTATTTTAATATTACTAGATTTAGGTGTTATTAGTCATTTAGCTGTACATAAATTTATACGTTTTGTTAGAGGCGTTATGCATTCTACAGAATCCAGTTGGTTGGAACATGATTTAATATAGCATTTCTGTTTTGTAAGAGATCTTCGTTCTCTTTCTATTAAGGTTAGTAACTACGTTTTGTTTCGGATTAAGGAAAGACAACATTAATTAGTTAGTTGGTGCCCTACCGTTAAGTTGTGACTCTCGATGTCCACCCTATCTTCACCCACTAACTATCTTCGCTTCTGTGGATTTGTTGATTCTCTTCTTAAACAGGACTATGAATTATTTCCTTCACCTGCTCCCTGTGGTTGATTTTAGCGCCAAAAATTTCCTTGTAAATAGTATAATTGTTGCGTTTTATTATTTTCAGTTATTTCTACAAGTCAGTACAACTGGTTAAATATATATTTATTGTAGCAGTTGTTTCGACTAAATAGTATCATTATTTCTTACCGTTAGTTAATTGGGAATTTTGATATGTACCTTGCGGATCAGATGAAATTAACGTTTTAGTTGAGGTAATTTGGAAAAGTTTTCCCTAATTACCTATTTTGTAAATTATTCTTAGAGTTAAGTTTTATAATTAGTTATTACTCGCGTTTCCTGCATTCTTAAAAGAATGGTTGGTTAAACAATTGATTATGAATTATTTCTTTGCGAACGTATGCATGTTACTTTTGATGTGTAAATATAACTTATCTTTAAAATTTGGAAATTTTCGCTTTGGAAGTAAAAGGATTGTAACAGTTAAAACTGATATTTATTTCTAGTTTCCGATTTAGCGACACCTAGGGGGAATAATAATGTATCCCCGTTGTAAACAAAACATTTGGCACAAAAATTCAAAATTTATTATCATTTCCGTTTTTTTATAATTATTCAAATTTGATCCAGCCCCTTTTCCCCACTATTCATTGTTATCTTCTATTTCCTGGTCAGGCCACGATAGCCATTTTACATTTAACTTTCGCCTGAGCCTGCAACTAAAATTATTTATTGAAATCGAATGCAGTTCAGTATTTCTTTATTCAATTCTACATGATTTGTGTACGTGTATCTATAATATATAGTATTATTTTTAATGTCCTTCTCAAGCCGCCCCCCTATCCACAGGTATGTGTTAATACACCCAGAGTGGCCGACCACATGTTTAGCAGGCTTTATTTTATCTTCTTTACCTCATTCTTGATTCTAACGAAAAGGAAAACCTATGGGCCGTTCAGTTACCTGCAGTTAGAAAAAGAATCTAAATTCACTGGCTGTCCCGGAATTGGGAGAGTTCGACCTTTGGCCTAACGACGGCAAAGCAATCCGAGGGTCCATCTCGGCGAGGTGGTGCCTGGAGCCTTTCTTTATCGCTCTGGCCGGTGCACTACACATCAGGCCCAGGTCGAGAATCCCTCCGTTGATTGTCAACTAAAGGTCATATTTACTTTTTATTACATTATTTTAATTAATTGTGCGAGGTTAGCAAAGATATCAAATTTTGATTATAACTTCTTACTATTACAAAACTTTGTGGTAAGGCAAACGATCGTAGCTGAACTGATTCTAACGTGTAAATTGCTTTTATCAATCGCTTCACCACGCAAATAATATGCACCTACCGTAATTTTTTGTATGTTTTTCTCCCGCACAAATAAACATTCGGCGTCCATTTTTATTTAGTTTCAGCACGACAATTATTGTATCATACCAACCTCACCAAAATTATTACCGCATGCCACCGACCTGAGAGCTGCTGCCGGAGCAAATTCCGCTTTTAGTACTTATGCGCGGTTTTCTTTTTAAATATCAAGAAAACTGTTACAATGCATACCTGGCCACTGTTTTCGCCGCACAGCGGCAACTATATTTGCTAATAGTGGAGGAGAAATCCTTAATTTAAAAAAAAAAATGGGAGGTTGGAAGTCAGTATGGTGGCTGAAGGTAAGCAGTTCCTTAGATGGGCAATTAAAAATTGCGAACATGCTTTCTACTAAAGATTCTGTACCTGTGAAAAATATGCCCGACATATCTGTTCCAGGTCCATCCAACTCCAGCAGTTTCATGTCTCCAAGAAGACTTGCACCAAGGCATTTCCCTTCACGTCGAAAGTCACGACAATTCTACAGTTAATATTTATTTTAGTAAATAATTATTATTACAAGACTATGATGTGTTTGTTATTATTTTCTGTTCTGTTGTTCTGTGGTTTATGCTTTTTGTAAACTTTAGTAGTACCTACATATATACTTAATTTGTGTTTATAATTGAATCTCAAATTAATTTTGCCACATGTTTAACGTAGCACGTAAGAATTTTTCTTTTATGGTTCAAGACATAGGGTATGAAAAACCACAATTTAAAAAGGAGGTTATCTCTTGATTTTTATTTTAGTTGTCATTTTTATCAAACTAAAAACACTATATTACTGTTAATAAAAAATCTTAGGTCACCCATAGCAAATACTGTGAAAAGCCTATTAGTAACCAGTGCTTCCTGTGTAATTAAATAAAACGTCACCCACATGGAGCTAATGATATCGTGCGAATTTGTAATTCCTAGAAATCAGTTAGTTACTAGTCACAAGCAGACACACAGACAGGCGGTTTCAATTTTAATTTTCCAAGATAAACAATCCAAAAAACAACCTGTTCTTAATTAAGGGAGTTCCAACTTGTTTAATTTCTTTTCAGTAGCTCTGTATGAAGATGACGCCTTAGTCATTAACATTTTCTCGTTACCCCACGTATCACTAGCCAAATTAAAAAGAGTAACTCCATGTTTGAACTTTAGGAGAATACGAATACCGTTTTCTTAATCTACCTGCACGAAATAGTTGTGCTTGGTGAGTTTCACACACGCACATATGGGTTTTGCATATTTTTATTAAATTAATAGCAAAATTCATATATATATATTACTTAGAGTGTTCTCTTTTTTTGTCCAAAAAATTGTGTAATACTTGTACAAACCATATCTTTATTATTATAAATCAAAATACATCTAGTAAGTGTAACCTATAAAATCAGTTTTGAACTGTCAATGTCAGCAATTGTAGTGGGAGTATTTTTCATGAACATGTAGTTTATACGACAGTGGCGCCAGATGGGTTGGAAAGTGACTATTTTGGACCGATTGTTGGTCATTACTGACTCGTGTTTTAACCTTTTCGCAATGTATTCTTGAAATCTCTAACTCCAACTTTTGCAGGTTCAAAACCTGTATGTTGCTAACTAATTGTAAATAAAAAATATGTTTATTACTGTAATATCTTGCAACCAGTTAACACTTTTTCTTAAAAGATCCACTTTTAACTAACAAATTAAAAATTTATTTATGTTTACAGGTTAGGGAAATATCCTAGATAGGCGGCAATAGCCTTTATGAGTTTATCTTTCGTTCAGCCCAAAACTAATTACCAATCAATTTTGAGGAACGTCATGTAGTTTCAAAGTAGAAGGCAAAAGAGTCATTCAAAAATTTAAATTGAATGAACTTATAACACGTAAGTTTTTCTGTACACTCGTTTGACAACAGAAATTGGTTACTCTCTGAATTTTCAATCACTTTATATCAAAATTTGAAAAATAGAAGACTATAGTATACAGTACTACAAATTTTCCAGGATATTTTTAATTGCAAGAATCCATAATTTTGGACATTATTTATTATAAGTACGCTCTGTTTACTTTTAAAAATATTTATTGATTTCTTAAAAGCAGAAAGAACTTAGTTTTAAATTTTTAACGTAGATTTATAAACAGGTTTTAAAATTTGCTCCCAAAATTGTTTTTAATAAATCCACTTAGTTGTCATTGTAATTATATATGAAAAAAATTAGTTTGCAAAAATTTAATTTGAACGGAAATAATTACTAAATTCAAAAGTTTCAATTGAAATTAACTGTTTTTGTTTCCAAACACGACTGATATTTTTATATGTATTTAGTAATTATTAGTGTATATGACGTTAGCATTTATTATAACAATGTTTATAACGTTGCAAGTAATTCGCACTTCTCTATATTTGTGTGTATTAGAACATTATTTATTAGTTAAGTTTACCATCGGATGTAAAATCATATGCTCAACCAAAAATACACAGACTATCTCACATTTTTTAATGAAAATAATTTTTGTAAATTTTTATCTAACAGTAACAAAGTTGTAGAGTACTTTTGCTGCGTTGTATCTATAATATAACAACTAATAAGCGTGTTTTTATAGAAGTATCTAGAATATGTTTTCAAGGATCTGCCTAAAAAAGAAATACAAATGAATATTTCGAGGTAGTTTGCGTCAATGTTTTGGAAAGAGGGAGTAGAAATAAAGCCCATGCATTGCCAATTAAAATGATTTTGTTTTGTTATATGTTATTATTGTAAATTTTTTGCAAGGGTTGTGGCTCGACACTACTACCAACGAATTGTTCTGTAGCACTAAAACGACAAATAATGTAAATCTAAGGCATACATATATCGAGATTTATTTGAAACCACATTTTAAAAATATTTTCGATTGTACAGGGAGCTCCAGAAACGTACTATATCAAAGTTGGGTTATTTTTAAATGGAACACCCGGTATTTTTTCTATTTTTGAATTGTAGGATAAAGTAATGTATGTTTGTTAACACGTTCCTATACCTACTTACTTCCGTTTCTGAGATAAATCGATTTTACCTGATTTGCAGACCCTCCAAAAAATGCCATAACTTCAAGATAAATAAGAACAAGCAATTTTGTTTTACATCACCATATAGAACCTTCAACATCCCTTTTACCTTAATATTTACTATTATGTTATGATGTACAGAGTGTTTTAAATACTACCGCATAACGCTAACGACTTAAAACTTAAATAACTTGCTTAACTTAAATGCAACACCCTGTGTTTCTGTAGCCCTGTTGGTATCGAGGAACTAGTTACCTTTCAATTGGTATTAGAGTTACCAACCTCTAACTCTGATATTTTCGAGATATTTTAAAAATTTGGGAGTTTAACAATTTGCAATTTACTGGAATTAAAGTTACCTGTGAGATATCAGTAAAATGAACATTATCTAGCAAACATTTTTTAATGTATAGGCCAATCCACTTTAAATATTAACCTTAAAATTTTAAAACAAAATAACCGAAATGTGCTCATGACTTATGCCGGGCTCTAAGTGTCCGGTGGAATCACGCCTACCTGTCACAAACAAAAGCAACCCTAATTAGTTTCAGCCAAATCGATGACACTGTAAACATTCGTAACTTTGTTAAAAAATTCTAAAAATAATGGTTTTCGAAATTATCGTACTACTATTAGAGCGATTTGTATTACATTCTTAGTTAACAAGTTAAAGTTTGTCGATCTTTACAGTGGTCCGATTTTGAAGTACAAAATAACAGTTGCTGTTGTTAAACATTAGTAAATTGTGACCGGTGTGCGTAGTTCGACTGACTCTTAGAGCTCGGGATACTAGTCATAAGCACATTAGTAGAATGAGGCACCTTCAAACCCCGCGGCTATAATTAGGCAAAGCCTAATTAGGCTAACACAACCTCTCACCACCATCCACCTCATCGAGCAGTTCCCTAGTGGGCCTCTCACCTCATTAGGCTGTTGTTGTCAACAGGCTGTTGAAGCGCAGGCATTCTATTTAATTACTTGTTTTTGTTTTGAAGACGACTTTTCGTCAATGGAAAATACGGCCTCTCACCTCATTAGGCTGTTGTTGTTGAAGTTGATTCCCAACATGGCGTCCCATCATGGCGGATGTTTCGGCGGTCGATTTGAATTTCCAACGGCGTCCCATCGTAGCCGGATGTTTCGGCGGTCGATTTGAATTTCCAACATGGCGTCCCATCATGGCGTCCTAAAGTTTTTATGTATTTAAAAAGCTTGGTTGAAGACCGAACACAGCCATTGCATTACCGAGCCAAGGCTTTAACCACTAGGCTACGGCGACAATTGAAAGATGGAGTTTGAAGTTTGTATATAGCTGTAGGGTTGATTAAGATGAATTAATGATGGTGTAAAATGTAAGGATAAGACCTGTTGATTAAAAAAGTTGAATAAGGATAAAACATTTAATAAACAAGATGAAAAAGGATAAAAACATATATTTATCACTCTCATACTTTTATAAACTAGAAAACAAACACGAAAAACAATTACCTAAAGCGATTCAATATGGCTGTCAAACCAACATTTTCTTTATTAATTACATTAACCAGGGCTTTAACAAGTACTTTTAAATTTATGGCTGATTAAAAAATTTTAACACATACTGAGAGTTCGAACCATTAACGATTGATACACAAACTTTTGTAAACAGATGACACCATTTTGACATGGTGACTTATGATTTAATAAACAAGATGAAAAAGGATAAAAACATGTACATTTTTCTTTCTCATACTTTTATAAACTAGAAAACAAACACGAAAAACAATTACCTAAAGCGATTCAATATGGCTGTCAAACCAACATTTTCTTTGTAATTACATTAACCAGGGCTTTAACAAGTACTTTTAAATTTATGGATGATTTAAAAAAATTTTAACATACTGAGGTTCGAACCATTAACGATTGATACACAAACTTTTGTAAACAGATGACACCATTTTGACATGGTGACCTATGATTTAAAAACATACCTGTTCAACATGTTAATTACATTAACCATGGCTTTAACAACTAGTTTTGAATTTATTTGATTAAAAAAACTTTAACATACCGAGGTTCGAACCATTAACGTTTGATACACCACCACATATTTAACAACTAGTTTTTAACTTTACATTTGATTAAAAAAAACTTTAACATACGGGGGTTCGAACCATTAACGTTTGATACACCACCACATATTTAACAAGTAGTTTTTAAAAAACTAACATACCGAGTTCGAACCATTAACGTTTTGATATACCACTACGTATTTAACAACTACTTTTAAATTTACCAGCTGATTAAAAAAACTACAACATACTGAGGTTCGAACCATTAACGTTTAAACCAGCTACGTATTTAACAAATGATTTTAAAAAAAAACTTTAACATACCAGGTTCGAACCATTAACGTTTGATACACGTATGTGTTAGGAAAATAAAAAAAAAACAACAAGGAGGATAAAATTTGTTGCATCTCTGTTACACAACACATTTACAAGTACCAATAACATATATTTTTAATTGGAAGAATAAGAAAGCAGGCAACAAATTTTCATTTCTCTCTCTGTTTCACACACAATACTCATTATTTTACAAAAATATGAAACATTACAACTTCAGAGTTCTATCTATGAATGGCACCATATCCATCATTCGTTTACCAGTTTGAGAACCATTTGATGTCACCAAATTTTCTTTCTTACCAAACGTAGGTTATTCCTCTCAATATCTGTAATTTGAAATAAAAAATAAAAACCACAAACATTTTTAAAAAGTATTAACAAGAATCAATTTAACAACAAAATTTAATATAAAGTTGAGAACTATTCATTAAAAGCCATTGAATTGAAAACAATTCATTTTAAGATTAAAATTAATAATAATACTCACCTGTTTCGATTTTCGATAGACATACCAATTTTAATGATATGGAAAGATCTACATTTAAAACAATATTTCAAGCTGTTTATATAGGTATACAAACCCACTAATGGATTTGTTTACAGGAATAATATCTCTAATGTGTGAAAGTTAAAAACAACTTTTCCGTCCTCAATTAAAGGCGATTGTTAAAAAAACCAAAAATGTAATCATTCAAAATACCTAATAATGCCAACCAGCACGCACCTTTAACTTGCTTGACAAGATAATCAATTAAAAACTTTATTGTACAAAAATTCGTTTATTTACTGTAAAACTCTGTTTAAGGATTGCCTAACAAACAAATTTATTTAACAAACGTATTTGATTTTGGAATGGAAACTACTGACTCTCTTAAAAGATTAAGAATTCATCTCTCACACAATCTGCAGAGAGGGTAAACATAAGTCTGCGATTGTCTTTCAAACGAACCAAAATATTTACCATATGTTAGTTCGTAAATTATAAAAACGTTATTAAATCCCAACTCAATAATAAGTCTTAGGATTTATTCTTTACTTTGTGTTACAAACTTTACATAAAAACGACGTCTTGATTTTTTTGTTTAGAGAAGTAATTGGTATCTAAAATCTCCAAAAAAAATCAAGACAAATCGTTTTTTTGCCCAGATTATAACCTAAATGTAAAAAATAAATCTAAGGTGTTTAAATAATTGAAATTTGTAATACGAAACAGTTTAAGTATCAGATATGGAATGTTTTTTATTTATTACTCATTATTTATCACATTTTTGAGTAAAAATAGTCTGAATTTAGTTTTAAATATTTAAAGAATCTGTGATCAGTTGTTTCATAAAATTACTAGTTTCATTTAAAAACATTTTATTCAAATTTGTTATACAGACTCAGTGAAGTTCAATTTCTTCCAAGATTTTAAAACAAAAGAAATTAAAAATTGTAATTTGATGTGATTATATATTCACTGTGGTTTTTCACTACATCTTAGTGATTTTGATACCTACTTGCAATGGAGTGAACCGTTCTAGAAATAAAATGTAAAGTTTATTTTGAACAGTAAAAATAAAATTTAAAAAAATTAAATAGTTGTCATGTATACTCAATGTATTACCAAACATCCGGTATGATGGAAATATTTGAAATCAAAAATAGTAAATTAATTTTGTAAACTATTAGATGGAAATTGATTTTTATTGTAATCATTGTGTATAAGTTTGTACAAAAATTTAAATTATTTTAAACTAATAAGACTGTTTTAGCATAAATACACTTGAATAGTTTTTACCTAAGATCTTTTTCGATAACAGGTATATAATCATTGGTTGATTTCTTGTAAACAGATGACACCATTTTCATGACGTATGATTTTAAAACATACCTGTTCAACATGTTAATTACATTAACCACATAAAACTAAACTATACACGTTGAAAAAAATATTAAGACCCGTATGATCTATATTGGAAATACTTTATTTACATTCACGTTAATATAAATATAAAATATGTATATTTTGATTATTCACGAAGTCGCATTTTTAATTTCATCAATTAGAAAATTAGTGTATAGTACAGGTCGTGTAACAATAAGTTTTAGTATATCTTAAAACATATTTAATTGCTTCCTTCAAATTTTTATATTCGTCATCTGAAGCTGATTGAACATCATTACAGAATCATTCAAGGTTCAGATTATGGGAGTTAACATCTTTTACTTTATTCAATATAAACTCTTGCATTGTGAATAAAGTTTGAAGACTATGATGTTTAATGTATAATTCAAAAATTTCAAGTGATAAATTGCATTTGTCAAACGTGTACATCTCGAGATACTTAGCATTATTGTTATGTGTTCGCCTACATGTTACAAAAGAATCTTATGCGTTATCGTTGTAATGTTTCTTTTTGATTTTTTGTTAGAACCACTACAGTAATAATAAAATGTTTTTTTTGTAAACGTCTTACACTCTTCCTTAGAATGATTCTCCGGTTTAGGCAAATTTTCTACTAATTTAATTGTATTTTTTTGATAGAATGAGATGGTTTGAAATTAATTTCTTTTGATATAACGCGGGATAGAAATTTAGAAATAAAGTATGTTGGTGAAGATTTGTAATCAACTATTGGTCTAATAGGATGGTTGGTTTTATGTATTTTAGGTAAAAGAGTATAAATTTGGAATTTTTGGATTTGAGATTTTGATGTTTGTAGAATATACATTAAAGAAACTAAATGTTCCTTGAGTTTCATAAACGATTTTGGAAGTTAGTAAATTAAATTTATTGAATGGTGAAGATTGTAATTTTGTGAAGTCAGATGAGTTAAGAAATAATTGGTTTTATTTTTTAATTTAATAGTATGCAATTTTGGCAAAGTTGTAATGTCAGTTTCACCAGCGAGACATTAAAAGTCCTTATGGCTTAATTGCTTTCAACAAATTTTTTAATAGTAGAAAAGTGCATTCTTTAATTTAATTTTTATCATATTGTATTTTGTTTAATTTAATTCATTTAAAACGTTTGTGTTTTTTCAAAGTTTTTGTTTTTTTTTTTTATCTATTAACCACCTATATGGTTTACCCGATTTACTGTAGGTTTAGAGCTACAGAGTGAGATTCCATATAATTTTTTATTGTGAGGGATACAAAATGTGGAAATTTATTAACTAAATCTTGTAATGTAATATTCTCCTTGAATTTTCATCCATTAAAATAGTTTAACCTTATAAGACAATTTTGCAATTATTTTATTTATTTTTATCTTACGAAAACTTATTTTTAATTGCATCTGTATTTGTGAGATGAAAAGATGAATTTTTAATCTTTAAAAGAATTAGTAGTTTCATTTAAAAATTCTGAATAAAACTAAAACGTTGAGAAAATTAAACGATACTACAGGAACACAAACATTGTAAAAGTATAAAAAGAATACAGACTCCACAACATGTTGATCTCATGTTAAAAAAAATTGATTTAATAAATATTTTATTTGGTGTTGTTTTTAAATAATATTCGCAATATAAGTTAAGTTGTCAATAAACTTGAATTGTCGATAAAACATCGATTATTTAAATAAATTATAAATAAGAAACTGAAATAATAATTTTATTGTACATCTTATTAGAAGCTGTAGGAAGTACTTATTACAGATTTTAATTACATAAATAAAATAATGGATGACACAGTTAATCATTTAGAAGCTATAGAAACCTACAACTTATTATTGAGTTGGGATTTCAATAACGTTTTTTATAATTTACGAACTAACATATGGTAAATATTTTGGTTCATTTTGAAAGACAATCGCAGACTTATGTTTACCCTCTGCAGATTGTGTGGAGAGATGAATTTTTAATCTTTAAGAGAGTCAGTAGTTTCATTTAAAATCAAATACGTTTGTTAAATTTGTTTTGTTAGGCAATCCTTTAAAACAGAGTTTTGCATATCAAACGAATTTTTGTACAATAAAGTTTTTAATTGATTATCTTGTCAAGCAAGTTGGGGCAAATGCGTTGGTTACATTATATTAGGTATTTTGAATGATTACATTTTGGTTTTTTTTTTTAACAATCGCCTTAATTGAGTGACGGAAAAGTTGTTTTTTAACTTTCACACAATAGAGATATTCCGTAAACAAATCCATTAGTGGGTTTGTATACCTATATAAACAGCTTGAAATATTGTTTTAAATGTAGATCTTTCCATATCATTAAAATTGGTATGTCTATCGAAAATCGAAACAGGTGAGTATTATTATTAATTTTAATCTTTTAAAAATGAATTGTTTTCAATTCACGTATTTTTAATGAATAGTTCTCAACTTTTTGAGTATTAAATTTTGTTGTTAAATTGATTCTTGTTAATACTTTTTAACCCAAATGTTTGTGGTTTTTTATTTTTATTTCAAATTACAGATGTTGGAGAGGAATAACTCTACGTTTGCAGAAAGAAAATTTTTGGTGACATCGTAAAATGGTTCTCAAACTGGTAAACGAATGCTGGATATGGTGTGCCATTCATAGATGGAACTCTGAAGTTGTAATGTTTCATATTTTTGTAAAATAATTTTATATTGTGTGTGAAACAGAGAGAGAAATAAAATTTGTTTCCTGCTTTCTTTATTCTTCCAATTAAAAATATATGTTATTGGTACTTGTAAATGTGTTGTGTAACAGAGATGCAAATAAAATTTTATCCTCCTTGTTTTTTTTTTTATTTTCCTTAACACATACGTGTATCAAACGTTAATGGTTCGAACCTCGGTATGTTAAAGTTTTTTTTAAAAACTACTTGTTAAATACGTAGTGCTGGTTTAAACGTTAATGGTTCGAACCTCAGTATGTTGTAGTTTTTTAATCAGCTGTAAATTTAAAAGTAGTTGTTAAATACGTAGTGGTGTATCAAACGTTAATGGTTCGAACCTCGGTATGTTAGTTTTTTTTAAAAACTACTTGTTAAATATGTGGTGGTGTATCAAACGTTAATGGTTCGAACCCTGAAGTGTTAAAGTTTTTTTAATCAAATGTAAAGTTAAAAACTAGTTGTTAAATATGTGGTGGTGTATCAAACGTTAATGGTTCCGAACCTCGGTATGTTAAAGTTTTTTAATCAAATGTAAATTCAAAACTAGTTGTTAAAGCCATGGTTAATGTAATTAACATGTTGAACAGGTATGTTTTTAAAATCATAAGTCACCATGTCAAAATGGTCTCATCTGTTTACAAAGTTTGTGTATCAATCGTTAATGGTTCGAACCTCAGTATGTTAAAATTTTTTTAATCATCCATAAATTTAAAAGTACTTGTTAAAGCCCTGGTTAATGTAATTAATAAAGAAAAATGTTGGTTTGACAGCCATATTGAATCGCTTTAGGTAATTGTTTTTCGTGTTTGTTTTCTAGTTTATAAAAGTATGAGAAAGAAAAATGTACATGTTTTTATCCTTTTTCATCTTGTTTATTAAATCATAAGTCACCATGTCAAAATGGTGTCATCTGTTTACAAAAGTTTGTGTATCAATCGTTAATGGTTCGAACCTCAGTATGTTAAAATTTTTTAATCAGCCATAAATTTAAAAGTACTTGTTAAAGCCCTGGTTATAATGTAATTAATAAAGAAAAATGTTGGTTTGACAGCCATATTGAATCGCTTTAGGTAATTGTTTTTTCGTGTTTGTTTTCTAGTTTATAAAAGTATGAGAGTGATAAATATATGTTTTTATCCTTTTTCATCTTGTTTATTAAATGTTTTATCCTTATTCAACTTTTTAATCAACAGGTCTTATCCTACATTTTACACCATCATTAATTCATCTTAATCAACCTTTACAGCTATATACAAACTTCAAACTCCATCTTTCAATTGTCGCCGTAGCCTAGTGGTTAAAGCCTTGGCTCGTAATGCAATGGTTGCAAGTTCGAATCTCAACCAAGTTTTTAAATACATAAAAAACTTTGGGACTTGATGGGACGCCATGTTGGAAATTCAAATCGACCGCCGAAACATCCGCCATGATGGGACGCCATGTTGGAAATTCAAATCGACCGCCGAAACATCCGCCATGATGGGAATCAACTTCAACAACAACAGCCTAATGAGGTAAGAGGCCGTATTTTCCATTGACGTCTTCAAAAACAAAAACAAGTAATTAAATAGAATGCCTGCGTCAACAGCCTGTTGACAACAACAGCCTAATGAGGTGAGAGGCCTAATTAGGGAACTGCCTGATGAGGTGAGAGGTAGGTGAGAGGTGTTAGCCTAATTAGGCTTTGCCTAATTATAGCCGCGGGGTTTGAAGGTGCCCTCATTCTACTCACATTAGTGTTTATTTTTCTGAAAAAATTTATGTTTTTAAGGTAAATATTTAAAACTGAAAGTTGCAAGATAATGTCCATATTAGGGATATTTCACAGGTAACTTAGACACCAGTACATCGTAAATTGTTAAACTATCAAATTTATAATATCTCGAAAACTATCAGAGTTAGGGGTTGGTAACCCTAATACCGACTAAAAGGTAATTAGTTCCAACTTTCAACAAGCTACAGAAATGTAGGGTGTTCCATTTAAGTTAAACAAGTTATTTAAGTTTGAAGTCGTTAGTCTTATGCGGTAGTATTAAAAACACCCTGTATATCATAACATACTAGTAAATATGGCAAAAAAGATGTTGAAGGCTCTTAGTAAGGTGGTGTAAACCAAAGTTGCTTGTTCTATTTAGTCTTGAAGTTATTGCATTTTTTTGGAGGGTTTGCAAATCAGGTAAAATCGATTTATCCCAGAAACGGAAGTAAGTAGGTATAGGGACATGTTAAAGAACATACATTAGTTTTTATCGTAAAATTCAAAAATAAAAAAAAATACAGGGTGATCCATTTAAAATAACCCAACTTTGATATGGCACTTGTTTCTAGAACACCCTGTACAATCGAAAATATTTTTTAAAATATGGTTTCAAATAATCTTGACATATGTATTCCTTAAAATTTCTAACATTATTTGTCGTTTTTATGCTATAGAATAATTCGTTGGTAATGCCCCACCCTGTATGTTGTTTAGTGTCAATGAAGCTTATAAATTATTTATAGCATTTTAAATTATATTTTAGATTTAATTGTTCTCATAAAATTTATCAAGATAAATCACAATTATCCCGTTTGGTTCAGCAATGAGCTAAAAAAAACTTGTAACTAAAAAAAAAATTAGCACATTTAAGATATAAAATATCCTTATCGGACGATGACTATAACTATTTTTCGATTCTTAGAGCTAAATGTAATTCAATATCAAGACGTGACTACAAATTACATATAAAAAATGTGGAAAATTCTATTATATGTAATATCAAACATTTTTGGAATCATGTAAATGCGTACCGCAAAGATAAATCCTACTTTCCCGATAAAATGTTCTTAAATGAAAATGAAGTAAATTCTCCATCTGAATCTGCTAATTTGTTTGCAGATCACTTTAGTAATGTTTTTAATCCTTTGACAAATACTAATGTACATTATAATATGGAAACAAACTTGTGTCTTGGCAATATCTGTTGAATCAATAACAAAAAAATTGTCTTCCTTAGATGTAAAAGACCAGGTCTGGATGGTCTTCCACCCAAGTTTTTGAAACAGTGTGCTACTTCTCTCTCTTTTCCTTTTTATATAATATTCAATAAGTCTTTATTATATGGTATCTACCCTGATGATTTAAAAATTAGTTATATTATCCCTCTTCACAAATCTGGTTCAAAGAGTGACATAAAAATTACCGTCCCATCACCATCCAATCTTCCATTGCTAAAACGTTTGAATCTTTAGTGCTAGATGTTATTAGACCTCAATTTAAGCAGGTAATTAGTTTTGATCAACATGGTTTTACTTCAGGCAGAAGCACTTTAAGCAATTTGCTAGTTTTTAAAATTACATTTTAAATTCCTTTGATGATTTGGGTCAAGTAGATACATTATATTTAGATTTTGCAAAAGCTTTTGATAAGATTAGTCATAATAATCTTATAGCTAAGCTTAAATGTTATGACATTTGTAGTGCATTGCTAGATTGGTGTAAAAGTTATTTGTCAAACCGTATACAAAATGTAAAAGTTCAGTACAATTTTTCCAAACCTATTTATGTCACATCAGGAGTACCTCAAGGATCTCTATTAGGACCATTCCTTTTTCTTATATTTATAAATGACCTTTCTTTAAACATAAATTCATTAAATAATAAACTCCAAACCTCTGTTAGACATTTACTTTTTGCAGATGATATCAAGTTATTTGTCAAGATATCTTCAGTTGCAGATTCTCAAAATCTTCATTTATTTATTAATTACATAGAGAACTGGTGTACTGAAAATCGTATAGAACTTAATATTAAAAAATGTAACATTCTTACCTACTATAGAATACATGCTCCTATATTACATGATTATTTTATTCAAGGAAAACGTCTCTCTCGTGTAAATACAATCAAAGATCTTGGTATATATTTTGATTCCAAATTAGATTTTACTGTGCACATTGATACATTAATAAAAGATGTAATCGACAGTTGGGCTTTATTTTTTCGTTTCACTAAAGACTTTCAAAGTCCACATGTCCTCAAATATTTATTTACAACTCTAATTCGCCCCTCATTAGAATACTGTTCCCCGTTTGGTCGCCACATTATGTTTGTCATATTAATAGAATTGAAAATATTCAGAAGAAATTTCTAAGAGTTCTAACATATAAATTAGATCAACATCTTCCAACAAGTACATCTTCATCTCTTGCCAAGAACTTAAATTTGTCAAACTTAAAGAATCGTAGAACGTACTTAGATCTAGTATTTCTATACAAAATATTTAATTCACATGTTGATTGCCCTGATTTATTAAGTAAGATAATACTGCATGTGCCAAATATCAGTACTCGCTCAACACATCTTTTTGCAAAATCCTTTTATAGAAGAAATTATCTATACAATAGTTTTTTCCCTCGATCTTTCAATGCAGCCAATGCTTCTGGAGATGTTTGTTTTCTCTCACCTTAGCAAACTATAAAAAACGAATACATGCATTAGTTTGTGAGTAACTATGTTTATTCTGTGTTCTAATATTAAATATTAAATGTATTGCGGTGTTCTCTATTTTAAATTTTTTTGTTTTTGGTTTTTCAATTTTTTTGGTTTTTAAACTTATCTACCTTTAAGAATGTAAATGTATTTCATTTTGAGTGCAATAATTAAACACACTCTTTGTCTCTTTATTGCTGACTCTGATTTTAATTTTATTTTTAGTATTAATATTAAGTAGAGTTGTATTATGAAATAGTTTAATTTCTAATATTGTATCTATTGTATCTAGGGTATGCCTGCCGACATTAAATAAATAAATAAATAAATGGTGGTGAATGGTAGGACCATAGGAAAACCAATGGCAAATCATAAAATCTTAAATTCCTGCTTACCAAATCATTTTAAATAAAAACTCAATAGGAATTAAATTCTGCATCAGATGAGACTATTAAAAATATATAAAAATTTGATGCTCGAATAGATGCTATCTTAAAAACTATCAAAGATAAAATCAATAATGTTACCTATAGTCAACAATTTAGACTAAGAAACTAAAACTTATTTGAAAACTAAATGACATAGATATTTGAAGTGAGGAGTTGGAGCAGTACACGCGCATTATCGATTATTAAAGAAAAATTAAAAATAGTGTTGACTTTAAGCGATATAGATAGATCTCATCGTATTGGTAAAAAACTATAGCAACCCAACGTCCAATACTTGTAAAATTTGTATGATACCGCATACGTGCGTAAATGTTCTCACAGAAAAAACTTCTCAATAATACTGGGATGTCGATTAGTGAGCACCTAACTAATGCGTGATATCAGTTAATCAAGATAGCTAAAGAGAAGTTGGGCGGTTCTAAAGTCTGGAGTCATCACGTAAAAATCTTTTGGGATTTCTTCAAACGGTAACAAAAAGTATATACAATCAGGGTCCAATTTAGAAGCCATCTAACAAGCATTGGTTTTAGTATTATAGTCCGATGTATTAATTAATTTTCTCATTTTTTGTACCTTTAATGTGAACATGCGCGTTTTTTATAATTAAAATAAAGTACAGTACTTTTAACGTAGCTAATCGTAACACAGTCATTCCATGTAACGCGAGAAATTTTGTAAAAAATTAAATTAACCCAATTGAAAATTTAAAGGCAAAGTAAGGAAATTAACAATTGAAGTTTCATAATCCCAAAGTTTTTTTTTTAAGTCAAAATTGTGCATTTTACTATTGGTATTGTTCGGGCGTTTTGAATTGAAGCGCGAACGTGATATCACAAATGTCATGTTGGATGCATTGTAACTTAGGCGGGAACGCCGCAAAGTAAACAAAAACAAACGCTAGTGAAGCAGTCACATTTCCTTTTTGGCTGCAATAATTTTTTGAAAATATTGGTAAGTATGTTATAGAATAATTGTTGCAGGGAAGTTAGTAGGTTCAAGGTGTGAGTCCGTGACGAAAAGGTTGAAAAGTTAATTTACTTCATTGAAAACAAATCTTATTCCTACAGTCTTTATAAATAAAACCATTTTTTGATCCTATATACGAATCTGCTGGTCATTTAATTTGTCAAATAATATTTGTTGAGAAATCGATGTCACGGACCTCACATGTCACGGACGTCACATTTTGTCAGGTCAGGATTTGCATTTTAGAACATAGAGCTATTATTTATTTTTATTATTTTTTTCTTTACGTCTTTATTGTGCTTAAAGCATCCCTGTATGTGTTAGAAATAGAGAGCAACAAGTTCAAAAGACAGAAAAAGAAGAGAGCAAACTCAAAAAATGGGAAGAGCACTTAAAAAAAGGAGAGGGACAGAAAAAAATTACCCGGCAAAAGTGAAAACAGGAATTAAATAATGAACCTGACAAACTAAAGAAAAAGGGAGGATCATGCCAAATATATGCGGTTTTGGAGAGAAAGGGCAAAAGAAAGGAGCAAGACAGGGAGGAGGTCAGGGGTGTGCGAGTGTGGTTTCACCATTAGGTCGTATTCGTCGCGCAAAACTTTTTGGAAGGCATTGCTAAAAACACGCAGATCCTTGCCAGTGAGCCCCAATAAAAAAATCTGTTGTGCGTCAATTAATTCAGGATGTTTTTCCGGAATTCGAAAAAAAGCAACTGTGCACCAAGATTGTCACGGTCTCTTCTGAGGAGACCGTACAAAATATTATTAATTTCTATGAAAGTGATAATATAAGTTGGCAGGCGCCCAGAAAAGAGATTACAAATCGAGTACAAAAGCAAAAAGGTTCATCCTGATGAACATATCAAAAGCGTTTGAACTCTTCAAGGAGGATAACATCGCGATTTCAATTAAGAAGTCAAAATTCTATGAATTGAGACCTCCACACGTAGTACCAGTGACAGAAACACCTCACAACGTTTATGTCTCGCAAAACATGTTAATTTCTTGTTTTTGTTAGAAGCCCTCTCGCCTTACATGAACTTAAAGAAAATTACTTCCTAAGCATTGCTGGAAAATATGTGCAGCGGAATAGAAAATGAGAAATGCATGAAAAGCGAATGTAAGAAATGTAAGCATGACGTGAAGTCAATGATGAATTGTGGGGACTATTCTAAGATGATTAAATGGAAAAAATGGCAGAAGAAGGAGACATTACAAGCCTATGAACAGGCAACCACAATAGAGGAGGCAGTGGAAACGCTGAATAAGTCACTTGAGAAGTTCAAACTACATTTTTTTGTGAAGAGGCGGCAATCAACATACTTCTGAAAAAAGACATTGGAAGAAAAACAGCCGTATTGGAAATGGATTTTGCTGAAAATTATAGCTTCGTATCTCATGATGAAATTCAAAGTGCTCATTGGCAGCACAACCAAGTGACTATCTTTACATGCTGTGTTTGGGTTAAGGATGAAAAAAAATCGTATGTGGTAATAAGTGATGATCTTTCACATTCGAAACAATCTGTTTGGTTATTTTTGAAGCGGATTGTCACTGATTTAAAATGTGATCACGACACTGAAATTTTGCACGTCTTCTCAGACAATTGTTCCTCTCAATTTAGGATCAAATATACGGTCTACAATTTATACCATCTAGCCGACAACCTAGGCGTGAAATCCGTGCAGTGGAATACATTTGCAGCGGCACATGGAAAAGGAGGCGTTGACGCTATTGTAGGTCAGTGTAAAAGACTGGTATGGAATGCCGTGAAGTCAAGACGCGTTATTGTTGAAAATGCCGTCGACTTCTTTTCTCCAAAATGAGACCAAAAAAATCAACCCACTATTCATTCTCAAAAGAAGAAGTTCATGAGACAAGCATTTTTCTTGATGAACGTTGCGCAAATGTCAATGACTTAAAAGGAATACAAAAAGTATCATTTTTTAAAAAGTTAAACAACACATATATATTCTGCGGCAATAACTTCAAAAAAAAAAAAAAGCTCTCCAACTGTGGTTCAAATGCGAATGTGAAATTGTGATATGAACAAGTTTACAGCGACTCGGAAGAAGAAACCACCGACTGAACTAATTCTCAGCCACTGTTTACAAGAAGCTCCCAATATGAAAGACTATCAAACCCAACAACACCTGGGTTTTGGTGCAGCTCGAAAGCTTGAAGGTCGTATACTTGTCATGTTTGCCAAGATGATTGGCGACAACAATAAAGAAGTTCCTGATTAATGAAAAAAAGATGAGAAGTTCATAAAATTAGAGCAGGTGGTGAGTTTACTGGCGCAACCTAAAAATGAAAATTATTGGCAACAGGGTATACTACCACTTCAGCTCAGCTGTAAATGTTCTGGAAAAAGTTAAAATTTTTTTTTTTCATTAAATGTTTCATAACTTACGATGAACTTTTAATCTTTATAGTTATTGGCATACAAAAAAAATTGAATTAGAGCTATAACAGGCACAGAATCAACTCGCTATCACAAATTTACGGTCTATTACGCGGTAAGCCCCATCGGGTGTGAGGTCCGTGACAAAAATAATCGTAGTCCGTGACACTGACATTTTACATGTATTTGAAAGAAATACATAATTAAACCAAAATATTTCTGTCAGAGATTGTTCTTCGATCTATTGTCTGTGAAATATGGACAAATCAGAATTTTAGCTTCACAGGCAGATCTGAATTTTGCTTTGATAGTTGAGCATACGAGATGAGAGATAGTTCATAAACCAAAAGTGCCGTGGAACAATCTTGATTTTCAAAAATACTCTTGAGGCAAAAGACATTTTAGACAGTGAGTCTTAATTTTTTAAAACACATAATACAAGTTACTATTTCTGTAACCTTAATGAGTGAAAATGTGAGCCCCGTTACAAATGCAATGGCTGAACATTTGTTCTTTCTTGGTTTTTTGTCGTTAAACGTTATCACAGTATACAATTTTTGGATTGTTAATCTCTTTGCTGTTCGATTTTTATAAATATGAATAAGAAATTATCCATTGCACATTTTAAACGTTGAGATCATTGACTGCACATTTTAACGATATCAAAGACATAATTTTAACTATGTAACTTTTTGATGTATTCGCCACGAGTGAAATTTGGTTTAACAATTCTGTTTTATCTAATATATTAAGCATAGATGATTATTAAATTTGAGACGCTGTCAGACAGGTTTTTCTGCTGTGTATACTTTTAAAGAAATCCTATCCAAAAAAACTATTGCTATTGGAACTTGTTATAATCCATCGAAAAAACATACAAAAGTTTATTAACAATTTGTAACTTGCTTTTCCTTATTATCATCTGTTTATATGGCGATTTCAATGTTAATTTACTTGAAGTGACACCCGATCATACGTATGTTTCTTCTGTCTTAAAAGTTTAGGTTTGCAGCAAATAATCATTGCCACCAACACGAATTACTAGTACAACAGCCACTTTAATTAGATTACATTTTAATAACGGATGTAGGACTAGTTACTCACAAGGTTACATTACCTATTTCATTAAGTGGCACCATGATTTAGTTTATTGTACTCTTAATTTCCAAGTTGTTTTTAATACAGTTACTTTCAAAACAGTGTGAAACTTTAAAAATTTTGATTATCACACATTCAGTGGACATTTACAAGCCATATCTTGAAACATAATTTATGATTTTGGTGATGTCGATGATAAAATTAGGTTTTTAATAAAAATATCTCACTATTGCTAGATATATTTGCACCAGTTACAATAGTTCGAATCACAAAAAAATATTCTCCTTGGTTAACTTATACCATTCGAGAAATGATGAAGGCCAGAGACAAAGAGTTAAGAAAAATTAAAAAAAAAAAAACTAAAAATAATAATAATTGGAGTTACTACAAAAATTTAAGAAATACAGTTAATATGGCAATTTGTAGAGAGAAACTTTACAAATTAAATTATAAAACAGCCTGTGGTCTGAAATGAAAACATTGTTTTACCAAAAAATAAAAATTAGCCATAAAGGATGCTGTTGTAGACCGTTATAGCAGATCCAACATTGTTAGTCCCATAAAATCTCCTTTCAGCTTTAGCCCTGTAGACGAATATGTAGTATTCGAAATTATTATCACTAAAAAGTAAATCAATTGGTTCTGACGGGATAGGAATTTCAACAAAATCTGCTTATGTGTACTGTTTTTATTGCCTTATCTAACTCACACTATAAACTATTGTATTCGTAAATCTGTATTTCCAGATAATTGGAAAAAGGCGATTGTTATTACATTACAAAAATGCAGTAATCCATTGTCATTCAAAGATGTCAGACCAATCAGTATTCTTCCTGTATTATTCAAAACTATTACAAAATATTTTAGAAAAATAATTGAATGTTTATTTAAATAAGTATGATGTTATTCCATTAGAGCAATCGGGTTTCCGAGCAGCTGATAATTAAGGCGCGTGTCGACTAGCAAGTTATTTCTGCAAGTACTGCTGAAGTATTTCCACTAAAACAAAAACTTCTGGAAATTTACTTCTGCAAGGTACTTGTACAAGTTGCTTGCCGAAAAAACTTCTTTAAGTATTTACACTTAAAAAAAAAATGCCGTCGTGCTCGTAAGTAAGAACAGCAGCTGCTGTAGTTGTATATCGTTTATTAAAACAAAAACGTTATCGTAAAAGTAAAATTACGCAAAAACGAAAAATTTTGGTAAAACGCTATTTTCAAAAGCGCTCTGAGTTGAGTTTCCAAAAACACTCCTATTACATGAGTTGAAGATAGAAGATCCATCTCAACTTCAAAATTTTCTTAGAATGTCTTATGCCAATTTTGAAATGCTCTTAATGGAATAGGGCAACGCATCCAAAACAGGATACAAAAATGAGAGCTGCAATTTCACCACCGACTTTTAGTTACTCTTCGTTTCTAGCAACAGGTTAGTAGTAGTAATTAATAATTTGAAAAAATTACAGTAAAAACACTTTATTTTAATTTTAGGGGATTCATACATATTCTCTTATGTATCTTTTTTCGTATCCCTGTATGTACGATATCAAGGATAGTGGTGGAATGTTGCGAGGCTCTGTATGAATATCTAAAAGTAAATTATTTAAAGGTAAATATAATTTTTATAAGAACACAATTGTATTTTTACCTTCAGTCAAAAATTGTTGTGATGTGTCTGCAAAACTTGGTGAAACACTAGATGTAAACCTTGCCCAAGTAATCGGTTGATTTATCGGACAAAGTTTTAAGGCGATCACCCTCTTCTCAGCTTGATCTGGGGTAGATGGAATTCACCCTGTTGATCTACGCTTACCGAGGTAATCAACACGTCCACCGTGTCAAGTTCTACGGAAGGTAGTTAAGAATGACCAGACTTTTTGAGAATGATAATTTTATTAATAAATCGCAATGTTTATATACACTGAAATTGTGACGTAAATTATGAAAAATATGCATTATCTAGTAACCTACATGCTATTATTGCGTTTTGCTGAATCCGTTTGTATATTGCTTTTAAGCTTGTTTCACAACTATTACTAAATTACACTATTTGAAATAAGTAGTACGACAATAATTTTCGTATGTTTAAATTAACTTTAAACAATTCTGCCCATTCTCTAGGTCAGAATAGGATTTGATGTTAAGGGGGTTGAAGTTCGATTGCATCTGTAGTTGATGCTGCTGTCCTGTCCGATCTCGTTTGAGTTTGTCTCAGCCGTCTTTTCACCGATACAGATGTAATCCCCTCGATGATTGCTGCAATTGTTAATAAAATTCCGGTAGTGATGCTACTGGTTGCTACTGAATGGTGTCGCAAAGATGCCCACGTTGACTCTTGCAAGTCGAGTTGAATTTTTCTTCTGCTTGTTGAATATTGTTTACTTCGTCAGATAGTTTAAATACCGGCTCGTGTGAAAGTTGGGTTGGTGAATAACGCTCCAACGTGTTATTAATGGGCATATACATGGCCTTGAGTAGCTTGCTATGACTGGAATACTGTTCTTTGATGAGCTGCCAATATGTTTTGCTTTGTCTGTATATAGCAGTCTTGAGTTATTTTAATGATTCCTGTTTGATTTATAGGGATATCTTGTCTATCTCCATTGCAAATGAGTGCTATTTTAGTAGGGGCTGAAGTAATAAATAGCCAAGTGTTGAGCATGTATAGCTGTTTCCATACTATTCCGTCGTTTATTTTCCCTTTTGAACACTGCACTTGTAACCGGATCTGATCTTTGGTAAATTTCGTCAATGATGCAATTCGGACTTGTTTCAAGGTTTTTTATCTGCTGGAGAACAAATAAATTTGTTTTTTGATACAGTTATGCAGTTTTTGAATTCGTTGTCACTCATTGTGAAATATAATTGAGGAGTTGTAGTCGATAGCAATTAGTTCCTTTGCGATGCTTAACGACCAAAAGGATCCATTTTCTATTTTACTGGAATTGGTGTGGCTTGGATTATATCGTAATCTGAGATGTCGATTATAAGAAATAATCCATAAACATGAAAGCAGTCTTCATCTTGTTCCATAGTGGCTTGCATTATGGGAGAGTTGAAAATTCGTAAGTTGTGTGTTAGCTTAGAGTTAGCTTGTTCAATGATGCTACTGATTTGAGTAGGTGATAAGATATCTATGAGCGACCCTTTGCCGTGGTGGATTCTTAACAGCCTTTTGTAATACTTGTTGACTTCAGATATAAAATTGGATGCGACTTGATAAATGTTGAGCATGTGAATGCTTATTTTGTTCTCATCTACGGTCTTGAACCATTTCTTCATCTCGTTGATGGCATCAATTCCTTCATTTAATCGCTCTCTAAAACGCTCCAGTTTGTTATTGATTTTAATTTCTGTGTTGTTGAATGATGCTAATGCGGACAGCATCAATTTTGCTTGTTGGTTTGAACTCTTGATTAACTTCTGCTGATTTTGTTCTAAGGAGTTGATGTTGGCGTAGACTTCATCGTTGACTCCAAAGATTGATGTTAATAAATCCCCTAGCAGGCCACGCTTGTGACGTTTTTGACTTACAAGTTGTATATCAGTTTGTATCCATTTAAATTCATCTTCTTGTTCTTGTAAATGGTGTGCCAACGCTTTGCACTGGGTTCCGTCTGACAATGATTTTGTTTCCTCACAAAAATCTTGGAACTGCTTGTTCACTGCGAATACCTTAGTTGCATCTGTATACAGCCTGCCTTTTTCGAATTTTACTTGAGTTCGAAACGTTCCTCTTTCGATGTTAGCCCATCCTATGTGTTCAATATATAGCCCGGGTTGTGGATAGCGTATTTCATGCTCTGCCCGACTGTTATAAGGCATACATGTGAGGAATAGTAGAAGATAGATTATGGTATGTCCTATACGAAGATTCTTCTTGCTTTTACTTGAATGTGTTAGTATTGACCCTGAGTTCTTCTTTAGGGGTTACTGGTACATCCACGTTTGTCGGCAATGGGATTAATTTTGTTATGCTTCGTTTAAAGCTGTTTCCATCTGCTTTTTAATTGTCACTACTCGTACTTTGTTGTCTGTCCCGGGTGAACTTCTGTTATTCGGGCCAATGGCCATTGGCTAGGATTGATGTCTTCTTTTACTAGTACAATTGCACCTTGCTTCAGATTGTCTTGGTTAGTCTGCCATTTGTAACGTTGTTGTAAACGACGAAGATACTCTGAAGACCAAGATTGCCAAAAGTCCCCTTTCATTTTTTGTAATAGTCTCCATCTCGAAGATAAATTGTTCGTTATTGGCGTGGTGATTGGATTTGGAGGTGATACTATTTCTCTTCCTACGAGGAAATGTCCTGAGTTAAAACTGACTTCCCTGTTTTCCCAAATTTCATCCAATGGGCAGAGAGGGCGGGAGTTCAGGCATGCTTCTATTTGGTGTAATAGTGTTGTTAACTCCTCATATGTTAGTGTTGAGTTTCCAATTATTCGTTTTAGGTGATGCTTCATGGATTTCACTCCAGCTTCCCATAGTCCTCCAAAATGGGGAGTTGCAGGTGGAATAAAGTGCCATTGTGTGCCTTTCATGGCTATTGAGTTTTGAACTGTAGTTTCTTTAGTTAGCTGATAAATCTCTCTTTCTAGAATTTTACTGGCTCCCACGAAGTTTGTTCCATTGTCGCTATATAGATGTGCACAATGACCTCTTCTAGCGTAAACCTTTTGTAAGCTGCCATGAATGCATCGGTGGTCAAGCTACTGACTAATTCCAAATGGATTGCTTTAGTTGAAAGGCATACAAATACGGCGATGTAACCTTTATATGATTTATGCCCTCTTCCTTTTAGTGCCCGTATTTGGACTGGTCCGGTGTAATCTACTCCTGTGTGAAGGAATGGTGAGATGGCGTTGCTCTTGGTGCCGGTAAATTTCCCATTAGTTGGTGGGTGATTCTTGCGTTGTACCTTAGGCATTTAACGCATTTGTTGATATAGCTGCTAACTGCCTTTTTCCCATTTGTTATCCAATATTTTCTTTGTATATACGCCCGCGTTGCTTGGTTGGTGGAATGTAGAGTATTGTGGTGGGCATCTCTGATAATAAGTAAGGTTAGATAACTCGTGTGAGGTAGAATTATTGGATGTTTTTGTTGTATGACATTAGTGAATGTTCTAATCTTCCTCCAACTCTAAGAATGTTGTTTTTGTCCAAAAACGGAAACAGACTAACTAGTTTGCTGTTTTTGTGTACTTGACTTATGTTTTTGGATGCTTCTTATTTCTGCATTAAAGAAGATATTCTGCGCAGTTTGTATGACTGCCGATAACGTTGTCTCCATTTCCTGTAGTGTTAGTTCCCCAAATTGTTTTGTTTCTTTTCTTGAGTTTGTTGCAAATCTCTTACAATATGACAGTACTCTGATAAGTTTGTTTAGAGATGAGAACCGTCTGATGAGCTCTTCATCGTTATGTTGTATTACGTGAGATGATACCTTTAAGTCTAATTGCGTTGCTTGCGTTCTTTGTTGAATTGGCCATTGCTCTTTATTTGTAATCCATGCAGGACCGGCCCACCATATGGTGTGGTTTTTTATTTTGGATGGATGTACTCCACGAGATATTGCATCTGCCGGGTTATCTTCTGAACGCACATGCCGCCAGCTTTCTATCGGTAATAATTTGTTTGTATCTGCCACTCGATTGGCAACAAATGTTTTCCATTTTGATGTTTCGCCCTTCAACCAGTCCAGAACGATCATTGAATCGGTCCAAGCATATATTGTGACCTTTGATATCCCTAATGTTGTTGCGTCCTTTTAATAGTTTTGCAAGTAGTACTGCTGCACATAGCTCTAGTCTTGGTAATGTAACCCCTTGATCTTGCTGAGCCACTTTTGATTTTGCTACCAACAGCGTGATTTTAGTTTTTCTGTACGTCAACTGTTACTGCGTATATTACTGCTCCATAGGCCCTTTCTGATGCGTCACAGAAACCGTGTAGTTCTAAGAAGGCGCTTGTTTCATTGGAACAAATCCATCTAGGTATTTTAATATCTTCTACTGATTTCAAGCCACTGGCAAACTCTGTCCATTTTTACCAAGATCGCTAGGTATCGGTTGATCCCAATCTAGGTCTTGCATCCAGAGCTCTTGAATCAAACGCTTGGCGTTGATTGTTACGGGTGCTAACCATCCTAGCGGATCGAAAATTTTTGCTATTTCGGATAGAATGTTGCGTTTGGTGTTTTTGATGTTGGTGGTAGTGTTAACCTTGAAACGAAAAGTGTCGTCGAATGGAGCCCAGTGAATTCCTAGTGATTTTCTTGTACCATCTTCGGTTATTTCTATTGCCGATTGATCCTTGTTTTCCTCTGGAATTGTTTGCAAGAGTTTCTTGCTGTTACTGCACCACTTGCGCAGGTTAAATCCTCCTGATTTAAGTAATGTTATTAGTTGGTTTTGTATGTCTCTGGCTTCGTTTATTGAATCTGCTCCGGATAAGAGATCGTCTACGTAGAAATCGTTTTCCAGTATGTGGGCTGCTTTTGAAAATTGTTCGCGATTGTCGGCTGCCAGTTGGTGAAGTGTTTTTATTGCTAGATATTGTGCAGGTGAAGTGCCATATGTGACCGTAGTTAGAGTGTATTCTTGAATTGGTTGGCTTGTATCAAACCTCCATAGGATTCGATGATACTTCTGATCTTCTTTAGACATTTTAATTTGGCGATACATTTTCTCGATATCTGCTGTAAAGACAATGTAATGTTTTCTCCATCGTAGAAGAATATCTGCTAGATCTTGTTGAAGTCTTGGTCCAACTAACATAGTTTCTGTTTAGACTGACATTTGTTGATGTTTTGCACGATGCATCGAATACTACTCTCAATTTTTTGTTCCGTTGTCGTCCTTAAACACTGGCTGATGAGGAATATAATATTTTGTTTCTTCGTCCTTATTTGTTACCTTCTTCATATGGTTCAGATTAATATATTCTTGTATAAAGGTATTGTATTCATTTCTCATCTGAGGATCCATGCTGAGTCTTTTTTCTAGTTGGAAAAGTCTAGCTATTGCTCGATTTCTCGAATTTCCAAGAGGTTTTGGTTCTGGTTTAAACGGAATTCTCACTGTATATGTTCCATCGCCATTTCTTTTTATTGTTTGTTTAAAGTGGTCCTCACACAATTGGTCATCTTGTGATAAGTGACGGTGTGTACTAGCCTCTTCGATTTCCCAAAATCTTGTTAATTGATTGTCTTCTTCAGCTCGATTGATTATGCTGAACACCTGAATTGGTTCTTGAGAAGTATGATGCAGGTTACCGGATAGTATCCATCCCAGCTCGGTTTGCTGTCCTAAAAGACCATTTTGGGATTTCTAATTCCTTGCTTAATGATTTCTCCGAATTCTTGTGCTCCCATGATTGCGTCGATCGGTCCTGGTATGTCAAATGTAGGGTCAGCTAGTATGTAGTTTTGCCATTCTTTTATACTTTGGCCTGCGTTTTCGATTCTGCTTGATGGCATAGTTGATGTAAGTTTTGGTAATACAAGGAACTCAACGATTAATGAGTATGTTGTAGGAAACGTGGTTGAATTGATGTAGATACTTTCCATAACGCCGATTTTGGTTCTCCCCTAACCCAGTTATTTCAGCTTTAATTTTTGCTTTGGTAACCTTAGTCGTTGCGCTGCTTCTTCAGTTATCAACGCTGCTTGCGATCCTGGATCGATTAGTACTCGAAGGTATTCTTGCCCTCCAGAAACCGATCTTGCTTGGATTAAGGCTGTGGCCAACAAGGTTATGTTGTTCCGTTGATTTCCTACGTGGTTAATTGCTTTCGATATTTGTGCTGAACTACCTCGTTGGTTTGTTTTTGCAAGATGTGTTGGTCTGAAGGTAGTTGTTCTATTTGAATTGTATGTCCTCTGCTCCCTATGTAGTAGGGTATGATGTGGTTGGTTACAAATGTGACATCGGTTTGGACTGTAGCATTGTTGTTCTGATGAGTGGTTTAAGCAGTTGTAGCAAATTCGTTTAGTGTAGGTAAGCTGGCATCTTTCGCTGTTCGATAATGTTTTGAATTTTACGCATTGTGTTAGGGCATGATCTCGGTTGCAACATGGGCATTGAGTTCTGCTGCTCATTCGTTGATATTCGTTTGTTTGTTTGTTGTCTGTTTTGATTGTTTCTAAAGATTGGAATCTTCGTTCTAGAAATTTCATCAGATCTTGAAGACTTTGTACTTCATGAGGCTTCTCCAAAGTTTGTTCGTACAATTTGTTTGTTTCATTGTCCCATTTCCGGGTGATGATGCGGATTATTAATGGACCCCATGATTCCGTATCTATGTGAAGATTGTTAATCGCTTCTAGGCACTCGTTTGTTATGTCGTACAATTTTCTGAGTTCGTGTGATGATTCTTTTTTGGACAGAAGGCATGTCTAAGATTTTATCGATTAATTTTGATATTAGTAATCTATCATTTTGGTAACGTCGCTTCAAGATGTTCCACGCAGTTGCATAATTCCCTTCAGTGATTTGGAGGTGCTGAATGATGGTGCTTGCATCTCCTCTAATGTGAGTTTTTAAATATTGCATCTTTTCAATGTCGGTTAGAGACGTATTATTATGTATGACCTTCAGAAATACATCATGGAAGGTGGGCCATTCTTCATAGCCGCCACTAAATGTTGGTAGTGTTATCTTGGGAAGCGCGATGTTCGGCCTGGCTTGCCGCTGGACTGCTTGTATTTTGTGCCCCAAAGTTTCTGTGGTGTTTTCGTACTTATCTTCAATGTCTCCAAAGGTATTTTCGGTAAAATATGCATCTTGATATCCATCTTCATTGTCCATAATCTCTTCATGTAATGTCTGTATAAGTTCCCAATCTCTAGTTATTTTCCTTTGTAAAAATTCATAGCGTTGACTGTCTTTGTTTTCCATAACTTCTTGGTTAATTTGGATCAATGTCTTATGCATGCTGTTTATTCTCCATTCTTGCTGCTTTAATCGTTTCAATTGGTTTTTGTTGGTTGTGGTGGCGAGTTGTATTTCTTCGGTGTTTGATTTTCTTCGGGGTGAGATT
Source organism: Abscondita cerata (assembly GCA_030710515.1). NCBI lineage: Eukaryota > Metazoa > Arthropoda > Insecta > Coleoptera > Lampyridae > Abscondita > Abscondita cerata. The sequence continues at coordinate 147,863 of JALBCR010002622.1, read as the reverse complement.
CATCAGTTGATTTTGGGCACGTGTTTAAGTAGTTTACTGCTTCTTCATGAATCATCTTCATCTGCCGGAAGTAGTTGGTTGTGAAATAAGTGTGTTGTAACATTTTTGTTGATATAAGTTTGTCGTTGTTGTGTACTGCTGTTTCCCATAGTTTTTCTAGGTCCGACAAACGTTTTGAAATGTACGAAGGTGTCTTGCGTGATACGGAGTCCTTTTTTATTATTTGAATGTAACCTTATAATTTCTTGTCCCAGAAGTTCTTGTTGCTTGGCTAGCGCGTTGATTTTTTCTACATCCATGTTGATGTTGTTGTTGTTGGTGCTGTTGTTTGACCGGCGACTGATGTCCGGGTATGTTGTTGATGGCGTTGATTCGTTTTTATTGTTGCTCGAAGGACCAATGTAAACCTTGCCCAAGTAATCGGTTGATTATCGGACAAAGTTTTAAGGCGATCACCCTCTTCTCAGCTTGATCTGGGGTAGATGGAATTCACCCTGTTGATCTACGCTTACCGAGGTAACTAACACGTCCACCGTGTCAAGTTCTACGGAAGGTAGTTAAGAATGACCAGACTTTTTGAGAATGATAATTTTATTAATAAATCGCAATGTTTATATACACTGAAATTGTGACGTAAATTATGAAAAATATGCATTATCTAGTAACCTACATGCTATTATTGCGTTTTGCTGAATCCGTTTGTATATTGCTTTTAAGCTTGTTTCACAACTATTACTAAATTACACTATTTGAAATAAGTAGTACGACAATAATTTTCGTATGTTTAAATTAACTTTAAACACTAGAAGTTATCTGTTCAGAAAACCAAGTTGAATTTGAATTCGAAGACAGAGTAACAATATTGCTTTCGTTCGTATCATCTTCTTCAGACACTTCCATAATTGCTCGCTGAATTAACCGTTTCAGTTTTTTTCTGCTAGCTTCCTTCTGAAGACATCTAAATTTGAAGCAATTTAATCAGCGAAAACTTGATACTCATCTAATGGTTTCTGCATAACATAAAGTGCATTGGTTTCTTTGATTATCTTTTTCTTTTTTGAATTTGGTTTGGTTTCAACATTAACCGAAGCGGATTCAGAAGCCTCGATTGTTTCGTTATGACTTCGTACATTATTGTCATGGTCACCGTCTTATGTTGTAGAATGAGAACCCTGCAAATAATTTTAAAGAAATTGGACAATTAACTATTTGTGATTATTTTATTCTTTTAGGTGCCCTCTACAGAACAATAATGGTTGCAAATATCTGCCGGTTATCAAACACGGTGGAATTTTCCGAACTGTATCTGTGCCATGGACGGGAAGCATATCGTAATTCAGTCCCCAAAGAATGAGGGAAGTGTCTATTTTAATTACAAAGGCACGCATAGCACTGTTTTTTACTGGCATTGTGTGGGGACCTGATTACAAAGTAATTTACTTTGATGTAGAGGATACAACGGTAGATTAGTGATGGAGGAGTTTTCAACAATTGCTTTTTGGCAGAAGGTTTAGAAAACAATACATTTAATTTACCATTCTTCAACCATTACCAAGTAGAACTATTCCTATTCCACATGATTGTTGCAGACGATGCTTTTGCTCTCAAAAAGTATATTATGAAGCTATTTCCTTGTAAAGGTTAACCTATACAAAAACGTGTGTTCAATGATAGACTTTCAAGGGCTAGAAATGGATCGGAAAACTTTTTTGGATTGATTTCTACACGCTTTCGAATATTTGAGGCTCTATTCTTTTAAACGCAGAAAAAAAGCAGAAAAATCGCTAAAAGCTATTTGTGCTTAATTTTTACATAATTTCCCACCAACAGAGAAAATGGCAACTCTCGTTATGCACCATACGGCTCTTTCGATTCCCCAACTTTAGATAATCAAGGAGAATGGTGTAATGAACGTGTTCCAGAAAATAATGTGATACCACTTTGGTCTTTAAACACACATAATTCAAAAACATGAACCAAAAATATTCGTGATGAATTTGCCGAATACTTTGTTTTCGCCAGAAGGAGAAGTACCATGGCAATACCAGCGTATGTAATGTAAATGTAGCACTGTTGTAGTTTACTTAATAAAGAATTTTTGTTTATACAAAAAGTGAAATAGTTTTTGCTTACCAAATTATTCTCAGTCTCTTTGCATCCAACGATAGAAAGCATAAACCTGCATTTGATTAAAAGAATTTCCATTTGCTGTTGTGTGATATCATCACCGCTTATACCACTCTTTCTCTTTTTTGATTTATTTACTTCTTGCATAAACTGCGTTCGAAGATTTATGTATTTCTGTTTTACCTTTTCTTCAGATGTATTCAAATCTTCTGCAATTTTAGCAGCGTTTTGTTTTTTATTTTATTTTTATAATCTTTGGAACTTATATTCCACAACTGAGGATACGTCTCAAATTTTTCTATTAAAATAGTTACTTTCTCGTCACTCCACACAAATTGATCACAATTTTCACTCAACATTTTGTTGGTTTCGAAAGCAGGTTAACTAAACTTCCAGCTACTGGCAAGTTATCAGGTCACTTTTGCAAGTTAACAAAATTTTATTTCCACGTATTTTCTTATCAACTTCCGCAATTAAATTAAAACTTGCAATAATCCAGATTGTGTTTCCACAAGCAAAAACTTCCAGAAGTTACTTGCAAAGTCAACTTGCAGAAATAACTTGCTAGTCGACACGCGCCTTTACCGATGATATTAGTGAGGCTAATGACAAAGGGATGGTAACTTGTTTACTTACCTTAGATTTTTCTAAAAGCTTTTGACACACCTTAAATCACAAATACTTCTATCAATACTTCACTTTATTGGTTTGTCTGCAAGTTTCATTCGCTTCATTATCAAATTATTTAAAAAATCGTCTTCAGTTTTGTAAAATATTTAGATATGAAATCTTCATTTAAATTAGTTAAAGTAGGGTGTTCACTCAGGGGTCAATTCTGGGGCCATTAGTATATAATATTTACATCATTACAGCTGAATCGGACCTTAACTTCGTGCAAAGTTCATTTCTACGCTGATTACACTCAGCTATACATTTATTTTAATCCATCTGAAATTAATCAAGCTGTGACTGTAATAAACTTTGACCTACTACCTATTGTATCAAAGAGTATTGTAAATGATTACTGTTTAATCTCTAAAATCCAAAAAATCCCAACCGCCATTTTATTTGGAAAGCAAAGCTACGTAACTCCACTAAGCAAGAACCCTAATTACAAGAATTAAATAATGATGTAATTCCCCAACAATGATACTATAAAAAATCTTGGGGTTTATCTAGATAGTGATCTACGTTTTACAATAATACATATCTCAAAATGTCTTCAGAAAGCTTATTGTACCTAATCTAAAAAATATCTATCAAAATAGGAATGTGTTATCTTCTAAAAATTAAAAAAACATTTTTGTGCAACTCATTAGTATTATCTATTTTTGATCATTGTGATGTAATATATGACGCACTCTTGACCGCATTTGACTAACAGAATTCAAAACCTTCAAAACTGTTGGTTAAGTCTTATATTTGACATTAGAAAATATGAAAAGGATATCGTATAAATCAAAAGTAGTAAATTGGCTGAATATGAAATCAAGACGTACTATTGTCTTTTTCACAATATTATAATAAATAAAACACGTTGGTATTTGCATAAATCAATTAAATTCCGAACCGACATTACATTAACATTAAATATTAGATTTAAAGGTTCTCTTACTCCGCCACTTCATTTTACGGAAGCTTTTAAACGTTCATTTTCTTACTGAATTTGTCAATTTTATAATACATTTTCCTATTAATGTCAAAAAAATACCAGTGCATCAAAGTTCAAATCATTCATCGTCAATAAAGTGTTATCAAATGCTGCGTGAGTTTCTTATTCATTACAGAACACCAATAAAATATAATTTTCTTTTACCAAGAATTTAACAAACATTTATATGAGGGTTGAGTGGAAGAACAATAAGCAGATTAGCATCTGCCATTGAACCCGCCTTTTGCTTATAATTTAGTTTTTTAAAAATTCTACGAGAATTGTTTTTTTTGCAATAAAGACCTTTATTTATTTATTTTAGTAAACTCCAGAACAGAGAATTACAATTAATTTCTTTCGAAAAATAGTTTAAACCATCTCTTATTCTAATACCGTCAGAATCCAAGGATTTTTTAAAGTACACTCATGAAATTTAAAACTTGACACCACAATTTCTGTAAACAAAAGTTTGCACATTGTGAAGCGGGCTTAAGGGTATCATTTACAATTCTAACAGCAGGTAGTCTCAGCAGGGGTTATCTTATAGAAGGACTGTAGAATGAATCATTACACTAAGCACGTTTTAGAAAATAGGTAATTTACGTTGCTTACTTAATTTTTTCTTTAAAGAATATATTTGAAGGTATCGCTAATTAAACACCATAGCTCGATTAATTATCGAATCAAAATTTTGTTTAGGAAATGTTTACAAAATAAAATTAGAAATAATTTTGATTTAAAAAACGTCTACAAGCAATAACTTTTAAATTAAATCAAAAACTAAACATGGTTATTTGGGTTGACTGATTATTACTTATTTTTAAATAAATCTAACCTACTAATTATTGTAAGTTATTAAAAAAAATCATTAAACTCTCTATTCATAATATTTAGTCCTTACAAAATGTATATTTTATGACGTTTCATTTTTTCTGTAGTTAATATAAAAGTGAAAATAAAAACTAAGGCAATTCTTATTGTCAACGTATATATTTAGTTTTTGACAAGAATTTATTACATAATTATAATTAAGATACCAAGTTATAGTTTAAAATTAAATGAAAACTTTTTTTAAATAAAGGTATTACTATATAAATAAATATAAGAAATCAATAATGGGTGTGACCTCCATTATTATGATACATTCTTGGAGGCGTCTGCTCATTGACGCTATCAAGGTATCAATATAATTAATATTAATCGTTTCCCATGCGGTATCAATGGCTGCAATTAGTGCATTACGGTTTACTGGTATAAAATTTGGCCCTTGTTGTCTTCGGATAACAGCAAGTATTCGAGCCCAAACATTTTCGATAATGTTAAAATCTGGGCTTTTTTGCTGGCCAGGGTAACAGCTCCAAGTTATTTTCTCGTATCCATATTTATAGATGAAATACAGTTTGTCGTGTTATTTTCATTTTCATTTTCTACTTTTGAATAATTCCTCTTTAAGAAATCAATGTTTGAAGTAGGATTTAATTTTCCAAATGATGAATTAACTTATTTAATGTGGTATTATCTTTATTACAATATTCAATTGTTAGTTTATCTCGCAAGCACGAAGCGTTTATGCGACAAATTGCTTTCACTATCCATGTTTGCTTTATGCACATTATCGACTGCATCAAATTTTTATCCACTTTTACACTTAATCCCACACCACACCACTAATTTGTTTCATTAAATCATGCATTTTATCAACTGAATGTACCAATTTCAGGTAATTTTCTGTTTAATTTTTCAACGAGTTGATTTTTAGTCAATTTTAGGAGCTCGTTAACCAAGCTGTTGTCAGTGTGCACGCCATTGCGTATCGCTTGTAAAATGATTAAAAAAGTTAACATACAAAATAAATTAAAACTAGCTTACCTATAGCTATATGATGTATACCTAAAGCTTGACTAAATCTATTTGGAATTCCAGTCAAACATTACACATAAACAATGAATACAACAAATTATCATCACGTCAATTAATTAAATAAATAAATAAGTAAAAGAACAAACTTTATATTGAACAAACTAACATTAAATCTTGCAGTAATGTTTTTCTTTTTGTGTAAGTGGGTTCCAGTTGTATGTGTTGTTGTTATTCCGTGGATGGTGTGTTTGTAGAATTTTTGTTTTTGTTACTTGATTATGTTTCCGATCGCTTAGAAATTGGCTTGTTTGTGGAGTATCTCTGAATTTGTATTCCTGGGTTTTGTTGGAGGATTATTCTAAGCGCTCTGTTTTGAGTTGTTTGTAGTTCTTGGATGATTAATTTATGATGTTTTGCTCCATACTGGATTAGATATAAATATCATTGGTTTTATTAGAGTGTCGAATACCTGTATTTTGATTTTGTTTTTATTAAATTTTTTTGGGAAAGCATACTAGGTAGATTGCATTTATTGCATTGTATTGCTGTTTTGCAAAATATTTGTTATGTGATTCTGTGCAGAGGTCGTTTGTTTTTTTGTATGATTCTGGTGCATGGAATCTTCTTCAAAGTATGTTCTTTTAAAAAGTCCTTAGCTGATTGCGAGATATGTAAAATGAATTATTTACTTGGTGAAGGCATCGTTGTATGCGATTAGATATAGTGCTTGTGTAAGCTTAAATTTTCGGTTTCTATCTTCTTCGGTTACTATTGAAGTTATTTATTGTGCTGTTTTTAGGATAAAAAGAACCATATTCCTTAACTTCCTTTAATAATTCTTCACTGCACATTACAACCATTGTTTCGAGAAATAATTTTACTCATCCTGTCCAGTAAATCAACCTTTCAGATACCGGAATGTGTTTTGCCTAGCAACCATCTTATGATTTTCAGAATCTTATTTGCAACCTCCATAATTTCCGAGACTGACACAATTAAGATTTCATCTGTTTGAAGTGACCCTCAAGCAACAATCTTACTATGGAAACCAAGATAATATGATTCAAAATTGCCAACTTTTTTTGATTTTTTAATAAAGATTATATAGGTATCATACTGTGATCAAAAAGTAAGGTGAAATTGTTTATAAACTGTAAATTTTTATTTATTCTTCCAAATCAATTTCATCCCCTTCAAAGTAATCCCGTCCGATAAAACACTTTTTCCAACGCTTTTTCCAGTCCTCGAAACAGTCGTGAAAAGTCCTTTTCCGGTATAGCTTCAAGACCTTCTTCGATTCGGTTTTTCTCCTTAATCGTGTCAAAACGACGTCCCTGCATTGACCTTTTGAGTTGGCTGATACGATAGTCAGAAGTCGGACGGGGCGGAAATCAGGCGAATACGGTAATTGCGGCGCAACGATAAAGTGGCGAAGAACCAATGCAGTATCACATGGTTGCATTATCGTGATGAAGGAACAAGAGTTGTTCGCCCATAATTCCGGCCGTTTCAGACGAATAGCTTACGCAACTGACGCATAACGCTCAAATAATATTCTTTGTTGACAGTTTGCACCAAATCTTTGATTTTGATGTGTCCTCGTCGGTAGACGTTGATGAGTCGTTCAGAGCGCAGGTTGTCCGTCTTTAACGCGTTCTCGGCCCTCTTTTGAACTTGTTGTACCACTTATAAACATTTTTTGTGCCATGGTTTGATCACCAAAGGCCTTCCGTAACATTTTCAACGTATCCGCACAAGAATATTTGTTCCGCAAACAAAATTTGATGCAAGTTCTTTGCTCAACAAAATCACACATTGTAGAAATCGCAAAATTCACTTTTGGTTGTTTTACAAATACACGTGTAACTCGGAGATAAGGTAAACCTTTTGACAAACAGATGGTTGGCAATTGTTATAGACAGTCCTACCAACATAGGAAAAACAAATGTACCCTGCCTTCCTAAGCCTGGAAGTTTTTAAATGACCATTTCATCTTACTTTTTGATCACAGTAGTATTTTTTTAAAAAGTAAATGTAAAAGAGTTCATTATGTTGCTCGTCCATAAAAGAACTCGTACTGTAATCAAACATGTTCATCAATTAAAATTAAATTCTTTTAAAAAATCTTTAATTTAATTTTCGATAAAATCGATAACCATCTACTTTATCCAAAAGATGCACTGCAATTATCGACTTTACTGTTTATATTCTGTAAATATTCGTTCGTGATCGATTCGTTTTGTAATAATTATCGTTTTCAGTGTTGCTAACGATTAGATGGTAAACGATTGTCGGTTAAATTCCTATTTTGTAACGTATGTCGTTATTTTAAACGAACAAGCTTCAATTTTAGGATGGTTTAATACATATTTTCGTACCCTATACTGTCACCTATAACCTAATTTTTGCGTTTCGACGAGACACATATTAGTTATTAAAAACCTTGTTTGTTTGTCATTGTTGATAAGAATTTAGCAGAACAGAGAAAAAAATGATTTATGGCGAAACTATTAATATATTTTATTAGGAATTGCAAAAGAACGCAGTTTTCCGTACAAATGAATACAATTTCGCTTCCCGAGGAACATGAAAAAAACCTGGGAATACTTAACTAAAAAAATAAATAGTGTAGTGGGGTCCATGCATACCAGTTTTCCATGGGAAAACATTTAGTTGATGGTTGATGGAATAAAAATGATTTATTGAAATGATTGGTTCTTCTTCGAGGAGGGGCACTAAAAAACCACTAAGTCACTTCAACTATAAAGTTTTCTAATATTTTCTTTTGGAAGAACTGTGAAATCAACATTACAAATCAAATTTATTATTATTGTCTGTATAGTTCCACTAAAAGAATTTCCTATAGGGCTTTCGATCCATGTGATAAATTTGTAGTGTGTTTACCGTTCATGAACGATAAGTAAAATTTACAGAATAGGTATTGTCGGAATAACAGTTTAGTGAACGATATCGTTAAGTCTTACAGAATAGACCCATTATTATGACTCTTCGAGTAACGGTTGTCTGGGTAGTAGGTTGTGGATCTCTATGTAATTGTTGTGGAGGTAATTGTAGATAATTTTTCCGTTTTGGTTGTGGTTGTTGCAGTTCCAAAGTAAATGTGTGGCTTTGAAATCTCCCATTACTCTAGATCGTCATTAAACTCAGTAGTATGCTATGGTTGTTGTAGATGGTGGTTAGGTTGAGGTTTTCCAATTTGAATTGTAGGGATTCGATGTTTGTGGTGTTGGTTTGGATGTGTTTTGGTGTATTCTTGAATTTTCGTAGTTTTCTTTGGTTCTGTTTGGTTTCTTGGATGACTGCAATACAATGTCGTTTTCGTTGAGAGTGGTTGTTAGCTCGTTTGTTTTGTGTTGGATACCTTGAGCGTTCCATGTCATTATTTTAATGTTTTTTTCTTTGCGCTGGGAGTCATTTTAATATTTGTAAGCGATTTCTGCTGAATCATTATTTTTATCCATGTTGTTGGTGCAGTTTGCCACTTTGGTTTTAATTTCACGTACGTGCTGGTTACTGCTAGGTTTTCCACTCAGATGGTTAATTTTTTCTAAGTAGTCAATGTGGATCCAACTTACAATTGTAGTATTGGACCGGGGTTGATTTAAAGTAGCCTTTGCTGATTGGGCATTCTGATGTTAGGTGTGGTTGTGTGCATTTGACGCATCTTGGCTTCTGGTTGCAGTTGGACGACTTGTAGCAGAATTGTTGGATCGGTCGCATTGCGTTTATTTTTTGTCGTTTGCAATAATGTTCCTGTTGACTTTGATGCTATATATTTTGTTTCGTAGTTTATTTAGTGCTTAATGAAATCCGGTTTACCGATTAACCGTAAATCGGTTTAAGGTTAACCGCAGTTCATTCGTAAACCGTAAACCGGTTTACTGTTTAATCGGTTTAAAAATCTGTTTGTTGAATTGGTTTAAAATCGGTTTGTTGAACCGGTTTAAAAATCGGTTTAAAAATTCGGTTTTGTTGAACCGGTTTAAAAATCGATTTGTTGAACCGATTTAAAAATTCCGTTTTGAAACCGTTGTATAAATCGGTTCGTTGAACCAATTAAATTTCGTGGTTTGTTAAAGCGGTTTAAAAAGACCAGTTTATTGAACCGTGTTGAAATTGTGAATTATGGTTGTTCTCTATTTTTCGCTTGCTTAGAAAAAATTCATGCTAAACATATTAAGTAGGTACTTACTAAGTTATTTTGTTGTGACTTATTGTAAGTGTGTCACTGTTTCTGTAGTTTGTTTAGTATTAATAATATTCTATTCCTTTGCTAAAAAACTGCAAAGAATTTAGTAGGTTTTACTTCTAATTCTACTGAGGTTTTAGTAGACTTAATTAATAAAATACTTCAGAACATGGTAATTGGTAATACAAGCTACCACGTAGCATGTCTTTGATTAATTTGCAGAACGACAACCTAATGCCTGCTACACAAAAAAGTATAAATTATTTGGAAAATGCCGTGACTGCCTCAGTTTTTGATTTATTGAGTGTGCATGAGTATGCCCTTTATTTTTAAACTCTTTTATTTTTGTAGTTTCTAGAAGTGTAGTCGAAAAAATGTATAGATAGTAGATAAGTTTCCAACTCCAATTTATTCTAAATTTTGTTTTGTTGCGTAAAAGTCGCTCTTTTAGACAGAGATGCCACCAAATTGCTGCAAATTATAAAGTATAAACTATAAAATAATAAAACATTATAAACCTCGAAGCTTAAACAAATTGCAGTAACAAATAACAAGTGACTCATTTCCGTAGAAACTAGAAAGTGTATTGTAAATTATCAGTAGTTAGTTTCTGGTAATTAGGACGATGATGATAAACGAAAAAACGGTACACCTTTTCCCAACATTTATTTAATAATTAAAATACAAATACTGAACGGTTTCGGTAAAGACGAATTACCATTATCAAGTAACTAAAACAAGATTTAAAAAATATAATTAGAAGGAATCGGCTGCAACGTTACCAAAAAAACGTAAGATTGAAAACAAACAATCATTATTTAAAATAATTTATATTTAAATTTCAGACAACAAAATGTATTACCCGGTTATTAATACAACCATGTCTATAAAGCAACAAGATAACAAATCAGCTTAAAACGTTGCAAACCAAAATTGATAATAAACCAGAAATAAAATGAAAGTGACATCTATTTAAAATAGAATAGATTCAACCGTATAAACTAGAGACATCTATCAAAAGAAATGTAACTGGAAAGTGTTTAATTATTGAAAAATATAATTAATGAATTCTGCATGAGGAATTCTAATTGAATATTAATTAAATTGATTACAGTATTTAGATAACTGCTCAATGATGTAAACTTTTTCTAGGTCATAAATAATTTTATTATTGTTACTAATGTGTAAGTATTGACAAACTGCATTGATTTCAAAATTGTGATTCAGATCAGAATATGTTTGGCAAAATTAGAACAACTTGGTTTGTTTAATCTGATGCATCTATAATGTTCTTTTTCCTTATATCAAAGGTTCTTAAAGTGGAGCCTACATAAATTTTGAACAATTGTCGCAAAGTTAATTTTATACTACCTTTTAAATTCAAAATTTCTGTTGTATCTGTATTATTCTTAAATGAAATTAAGTGGATTTATAGTTTTAAAAGGCAATACGCAAGTTGAATTTTTTAAATAAATGGATAAATTTATTGTAATAGTTGTTAACATATGTTAATTTGTAGTATATTTATTATTTAAAGTAGATGTAATGTTGTTAATTTGATTTAAATTCGTGTTAATAAGTAACATTTTTTCCTTAAAAGTTTCAAAATAATAATATCATTTTATCCATTCTGAAGTGCCAAAATTTCTAATAGTGTTAAGTTCACAAAAAAACTGTTGTAAGACATAGGTACTGTTAGTAGTTTATGTAACAGAGAGTGAAAACTGACATTTTGTGACCAATTATATTAGAACTTGCGTGTATAAGAGTATCTGAAAATGTAGGTTTTCTATAAATTTGAAAAAATAGTTGGTTTTGTTTCGAGTGAAATTAAAATGTCTAAAAAAGGAATTTGGTTATTAGTAGAAATTTCGTGTGTGAATTGAATATTTTTATCAAAAGAATTAAAAAGTCCGTTAGTAAATGAACATCACTCTCATTACCACTGAGAATAATTAAAATATCGTCAACATATCTTTTATAAAAAATGATTTTATTAATTAGGTAGTTGTTACTGTTAAAAATTTTATCTTCTAAATTAGACATAAAAATTTCAGCTAACAACGGACTAAGACAAGAACCCATAGGTAAACCAGATGATTGTTCATAAATGCAGGTTATTAAAAATGAAAAAATTTTTGTTTCAAACAAATATCTAAACAATTGAATAAAATTGGGCCTCAGAATCACAAAGATCTGATTGAAAAAGTAAGTTCTTTACAATATCTAATAATTTAGTTTTCGGAACTGAAGGAAATAAATTAGTTACGTCTAAAGATAGTAATATGGAATTTTAGTGGAAAAGTTTTAATTTTCTTTAATTCATTAATTAGATTTGATGTATTTTTAACAGAATGTTTAAATTGAAAATTAAGACAAGATTTAAGGGTAGTGTTTAACCATTTAGTAATATTAAAAAGTTAAACTATTTTTGAAATTAACAATAGGTCTAACTGGTAGTGAATCACATTGGATGTTGAAGTTATTAAAATTTTTTTATTTTATGGATTTTAGGTAGAGTATATAGTTTAGGAATTGAGAAACCAGTAGGAATTAAATGAGTAACTTTTTGAATTGTTCTGGTGGGTTACGAAAAAGTTTTTTAAAATCATTTCTTAAAATATTAGATTTGTCCGTTTTATAATGTTAAATTGGTCAGAATTATGAAATTATTCGAGATGTTAATATAATCAATTTTATTCATTACGATTAAACAATTACCCTTGTCAGCCTTTGTAATCATCAAGTTGTTATCAATGCAAATCTTTTTTATTTCTAGAAAGGTTTTATAATCAGGATCTGAATGTTCAATTTTATACTCTTTTTAAATTAATTAATAATTTAGTGAGTTGATGTTTAAAAAAGGATTTTGGTTTAAATCATTGTTGTTATCCAATAAGTGTAAAACTTCAGCTAAAGTTAAATTGAAATCACTTCCATTTAAATTTCTGTTAGGGATAGATTTTTTAAGCATTTACTCAATAAATTAATTTGTTTTGAATTGAAATCAACTTTTGAAAGGTTAAGACATCTACTAAAGAATTCATTTGTTATTAGGTTATTATACGTTGGAGCTGAGGAATATTGTAAATAATTTAGGGATTTAAATCTATTCATGCAAAAACTAAAAACTGGTTAAACCTATTTAGAATCTCTAACAAAGGGACTTTAAATACTCTTAAGAATGTGGTTGTATTATGTTCCCAAAAATGATAACAAAATAGAGAGTTGTCAATGTAAAAATTTTAACACAGACTTATAATCAAAATCGTTATTTTTTGATTCAAGATAGTGAAACGCTACGCAGCGCGAGCTAAAAGACATCCGAGAATGCAAAGAATTTCGCGACGTTTATCAAAGTTTTTTCGAAAACTGCAGCTTGAGAATCCAAATAAAAATTCATTTTTAATTAATACGATCAATGTCGACAATTTTAATGCTATAAAGTTATTGGTTAGTTACTTTTACGTTCAGTAAACAAAGCAGTCATTTTGACATTATGTCATGGAAATAACAACATTTGTGATCAGTTTTTGAAAATAGTATAATTATTGTTTTATAAGGTGTAAAAACGTAACATGTGGTGGGACTGCTATTTGACTGCCGAACGTATAGTGCCGGCAATTGCAATAGCACGGACAAAAAGTGCTTTTACACCGTATAAAACATTTAATTTTTTCGCAAACGTTGTTTAAACTAAAGAAATTTTAAAAATCTTTTTTTATTTATTAACTTTAAATTGTTGTAATTTTACCACCGCAAATATCACAATACTTAGAATAATTATTTTTAAAAATTTGCATTTGCATAAACCACTGGTTCTTTTTTATTTCTTTCCATGACCAGAGCATGTAATTAGATTAGATATGAGCCGTAAAATGTAAGAATTCCGTTTTCAGATTAGCGGATTTATTCCACTACGTTCGAAATAGCGTCCAGTGTCATTTAGCTGATGATGATAAGCTTAGCCATTTTTTAAGTTTATCGTTTTTTTTATAATTTCCGCTTTCTCTTTTAACGAGAGTCAATTCTTTTTGTCGACATTATACGAACAACAAAAATAAACTAAACATAAATTTGAATGCACAAAACTAAGTGCACATTTACAAAAACACCCACACCCTCTGAAAAGAAAATAACGTGGTTTAAAAGAAAATAAAACGTAAATGTTCACAAATTTATTTAAAAAGTTAGAGATCAATCTGTTTGATATTTTTTTGAAAGTGAAAAATAAACCGTTAGTCCGCATTAGTCTTTGTGTAGGGATTAAAATAAGCAACGTGTTTTCTAAAAAACTTGTCATTTAACCATAAATTTACTTAGAAATGGATTTTATTGTGCTTGAAATTCCTCGATAGTGATAACAATACCCGATTTTTTTGATCCACATTATCCGGTAATTTTGCATGTAAACTAATTCAAACCATCGGTTGGATAACAATAAGCGACCGATAGCATTAAACGGATTTTACTGTAGTAGTTATAGTTTTTCGATGTTGTTTTATTGTAAACAGAATAGAATCATTTAATAAATATTAAATATTATTTAGAGAATACTTTACATTTACAAATGCTGGTATGCAAGTGTAATTCATTATTAACAATAAATGGGAAAATTACTACAATACATTTTAAGACGTAAGCCGTTTAAAAAAGAATAATATAGGTAATCTTTCCGGTACTTGAACAATAGGTACCATTAAAAAGTGGGGTGGGTAAATTATAAAATATAGGTCTTCACTTTAGTTTTTGTATAATTCAAGCAATTTTCTTACAGTGCAGTTCTAATTTATTTTCTTTTAAATGAGTGAGGTGTGGAAGTATTTTGTTAAGCAAAATGAAGGAAAATTGGTCAAGTGCGAAATTTGCAAAAACTAAATTAAAGTTTTCTGGAAGTACCTCGGTAATGTGGAACCATATAAAAAACAAGCATGGTAATGCGATGTTAGTAAATTCAACAAAAGGAAAAGGTTAGTAAAGTACTTGTTCATTTTAGATATACATTTTTTTTCTGCAAACGTAAAAACATGGTTATACTTCAAAATTTTTGGTTTAATATTTTTTCATTTCAACCTTTGAACATCGTTTGCGGAAAAAAAATATTATGTTTTATTCGGTAAAAGCACTTTTTGTGGTTCGCTGGAATTGCCGGCCTTACTACGCTCGGCAGTCAAACAGCAATCTCACCACAAAGTTACGCTTTTGCACCTAATAAAACAATATACTATTTCTTATTATTTTACATCTTATAAATAAAAAGGAGACTTAGGCGGCCGTTTCCAAACCGAAAATTTTAACGCCTACTTTTTACACTTTTTCGTTTTTTTTTGTTTGAGACACTGTTAATATGCGATTGTTATGAACCTATTAATTTTTAATTGTCTAATTTTCCTGTCCTGTTTATATAGGATTTTGTCAATTTTATATTTAGTTTTTTAACTATTTAATAACATTCAATAATAAGAAATTCTTGATAGTATGGGATGGATAATAATAATGTTCTATGGCTACTTGATTTTAATTTTTAACATTGTTGTTTTATCGATATCTCCATTATTTTTAATTATATCAAAAAATTTGATAGGTGTTTTTGTTCAGAATTAAATTTTGCATTGACCAATGTAAAATATACAGAGTATCTTTTTTGAAAAAGTATAACTTTTGCCATAACTCAAGAACGCGATGCTCAATTGTTTTTATGTTTTTGGCATTGTAATCAGTGGAAAAATTGTATTAACTTGCCCATTTAAACGACTTTGTAGCTTTAATTATAAGAAAGTTACCAGTGATGAACACTTAATTTAGATCACCCTGTGTAACATTCATATACTATTTGATCAAGAATCAAATTGAGAATCCGACCATAAAAAGATCAAAATGTGGAAATTTTGGACACTTTTTTTTTCACAGCCTTTTTTTTTAAATAACATTCGAAAAACATGCAATAACAATAAAGTCTTCTTCATAGAATCTAGAATTGTAATAAAATCTAAAATGTTCCATTTAAGAAAATGCTTTTTTGCCACCACGTTTTTGTGGACCTGTATGCGAGAAACTAGAATATTTAAAAAATTTACGTGATCCCCGACGACTTTTGTATTTAAAACTTTTTTTTGATCCGGGTTTTCGTAGTAAGGTAGTAGGGCATCTTACGTGGACCACCCTGTACAATGAATCGTTAAAGCAAAATGTTTAAATCCATTTTAATTATTTTCTAATACTTTTAGGACTACGATCCTTTATGCTCATCATCCACTTCGGATCCTGACAAAATTACCGAAGTGATTGATGTTGAAGAAAACACAACTGAACCTCCACCTTCAGAATGTCAACCAAGAATAACAACAATATTTTTTACGAAGCAGAAACAGAAGAGTCAACAAGAATGCATCACTGCAGCAATTACTAAAATGATTGCATTAGACATGTTGCCCTTGTCCTTAGTTGACGGACAAGGATTCAAAAACTTTATACAGCAATTTTTTCCTACCTACAAAATGCCGGCACGAAATACAATAAAATCACGCATTAATATTCTGTATGATATTGAAAAGAAAAAAGTTTTAAATGCCATAGAGAAACTGGAGCATGTATCTTTAACGACAGATTGCTGGACGTCCAGAAGCACTGATACTTATATTACCGTCACACTTCATGCGATTGACCAAAGTTGGGAACACATATCATACACTTTGGAAACACAATTAATGGATACGCGACACACAAGCCAAAACCTGATGAAAACCTTAGAAGAAATTATAATCCGCTGGGGCTAACAGAAAAGTCACAGCAGTTGTTCACGACAACGCTGCAAATGTAGTTGCAGCCGTGAAGAATTCTAAGTACATAGAAGAAAGCATATGCTGCTTTGCACATACGTTGCAACTTGCAATTAACAAAGGACTGGATCATGACAGCATTAAGCAGCTATTGGTTAAATGCAGTGCTGTAGTAGGACATTTTAAGCATTCTTCGGTTGCAACAAATGCATTGATTGCAGCACAACATGCTTTAAATTTACCACAACATAAGCTTGTTCAATCTGTTAAAACAAGGTGGAATTCGATATTCTTTATGTTGGAACGATTAACAGAACAACGGCAACCAATAAGTAATGTGCTACAGGACCGAAATATTACCTCAAGAGCTCACGCCATCAGTTTCGAACTTACCGAATCTAATTGGATTCTAATCGAGAAGATCCAAGATCTACTTAAACCATTCACTTTAACAACTACGGTAATGTGTTCCCAAAATCCCCTACAATATCAATGGTACAGCCGATAGTGATTTCTTTGCTAAATAATTTTTTGCAAGTACAGCAAAACGATTTAATGGAAGTCAAGCACATAAAGAACACGTTGGCGGCGGAAATTCGTTCGCGATTTCGTATACCATTAGATCTGGAATCCGAATATCGTAGTGTAGGTAAGGCTAACATTACTTCACAAATATTTGATATTTGTTCTTTCCTGGACCCACGCTACAAAAATTGTGAAAGAGCTGTTGGTGTTAATCTCATCGTAAAACGTTTCATCAATAACACCATCGAATCTGAAACGACCGCTTCTTCTACCACAACAACCGAAACAGAAGCAAAGATATCTGCGTTGGACATACTATTTCCAATGAATCAGGATCTAGTAGGTAGTGCTAGAAATAAGAGAGATAGCGAAATTGATGTGTATTATAAAGAGTACGAAATAAATAAAAATATGTGCCCTTTAGAATGGTGGAAAATGAACGAACACAGATTTCCAAACGTTGCAAAAATATCGAAACGCTATTTAGCCATTCCAGCAACTTCTACTCCATCAGAACGTGTTTTTTTTCTGCTGCTGGCAACCTCATAAGTGCCAAAAGGAACTGTTTAAGTGGAAAAACCGTTAATATGTTAATATTTTTACATGACAATTTAAAAATTAAAAAATGATGTATATATGTTTATGTATTTTGTTTGTATTGTAGATTTTGTATGTAATGTAGTATGTATCAGGAAATAATGTAAATATCAGAAGAATTTAAATAAATAAATCACTACTCATTTTCTCATTACATTTTTTCTGTATTTGGCTGCAGATATAAATAGAATACATTATGTTTCTTCCATAAATTATATTTTTCTATAAAATATAAAAAAAATATTTAGTATTGTGCGTATAGAAATATAATTTGTAGTAACTTTTTATAAAAATTTGATATTGTTGTACGGGCAAACTTGACTCGAAAATGCAAGAAGAAAGTACGCAAGGCTCAATTGGACAATCTACCATGTATTGATTCATCGCCGAATTTTTGAGTTATTGTTTTAAATTCACAATAGCGGAAATTAAAATCGGACATAAATACAAAAAAATTTAACAAAACGAAAACCGGTCTATCTATGTGAATTACTACATTGTGGCGTATATTTGCATTTTAGCACGTGATGAATACATTCAAATTTTATATGTAAATTAAAATTACTTCTTTCTTAGACTACTTTAGAAAAATTTACTTTAATGGAAATACATTTGATCATAGGCATTCGATATAATAAATTTAAAAATAACACGCAAGTAGACTTCATATTATAGTGGTTTAAAATGTTGAACAAATCTCGTCCCCTATCAAATATATATGTTCCGACGTACGAAACTAATCAGTAATGCGACACTGCTGCGCAGTGTTTAAGGATCGTGTCAAAAAAGTGTTTAAACTTTTAAACAAAGGTTGTAGGCTTAGAAACCACGGATTAATAAACCGGTTTAAAAACCACGGTTTGGTAAACCGGTTTAGAAACCGCGGTTTGGTAAACCGGTTTAAAACCTTTCGTAAACCGTGTTAAAAACCGCGGTTTGGTAAACCGGTTTAAAAACCGCGGTTTGGTAAACCGGTTTATAAACCGCGCTTTGTTGAACCGGTTTAAAATCCCCGTTTGTTGAACCGGTTTATTGGTAAATCGTCTTTGTAAAACCGGTTTACCGGTTTTTTCAACGGTTTTGCCACCACTAGTTATATTAGTCGATATTATTGGGTGTGAAATTTGATTCGATTTGATTTTGGTTTCATTGGTTTTTATTTCTGAAGTTTTTATTATCGGTCGTGGTTTGGGTGTTTGAGCGTTAGTGCGTTTGTTGGACTTACTTTTTGCCGGTTCTTTTGGGTTTATTGTTGTGAATTCGTACATATCTTGTAGATTTCGAAACGGTTTGTTTATTGTGAAATTCGGTGTTGGGTTCATATTTGACACGTTTGTTATCGCACATTGATATAGAATTAAAGTACTTACTGTCTCTAAGTGTTTCTTAAATCTATTATGGAGAATGTCCCCATACTCACTTTGTTGTTTCACAGCTGATTTAATCGGTTTCACTGAGCTAATTAATTTACTCTCACGTGTATTTTTGATCACTAGGACGGATTTAAATTTAAAAGTTAAAATGTTACCGCTTAATTTCCACCATATTGTATTCATAAGCTTCAAACATTTCTTTTAAGCTTCCAATAGATACTTTTCCTGATCGCATGATGCATGGTTTTGAACTAATATTGAAACACTTGGGACTGCATAATCGGTGATGTTTTTTTGAAAACTGGTGTTTGTCTTTTTAATTGCAACATTTACCCGATAAAAAGAAACTTGGGTTTACATCGGTTTGATGGAATTCACGTTAAACTGTATCCCTAACAAAAATATCCGCTTCTACTGACACATTCCATATTTGGATTAGACCAAAATAAAACTACAGTAAAATACCGATTTACAAACATGTTTATTCACTTTTATACTTTTGAACGGATAACGACAGGTTAAAATTGCATACTTAATTTACAAAGAAAACTTTGAATCACGGTCTTTAAGCACGCCTTAATTATTAAGTATCGATTTCTTAGTTAATGAACTTAAATAATATACAATTAATTTTTTATTTATCAACTGCTAGCCTATAAGGAACACATTAATTAATAAATAGTTGTGTATGAAGGGTCACTTTAAATAAATCGTGGGTAAATAAATTAAATCGTGTGTAAAAGTATAATTTAACAACGATACCAGGCAACCAAATAACACACAGCACTCAAAACAAAAATAAAATCACATCCCTTCGCCATTTAGTTCTGTCGTAGATAAAATATCGTATGACACATATGTGTCGCAATTCGTGCATAAAAACCATGACTTCACACACTTTTATAATTTATAGGTAGTTATCCAACTAATAATTTTTACAAACTTAATTATTGTGTTATTTATTACAGTCACTTTAAATTTAAATTCAAATGTAATGTTCATATTACAATTAATAAACTCAATCAAATATTTGTGTATATTTAATGTTTGTTATTATTACAATAGGATCATTAATTTTATTTATGTTTAGTGCTTGTCACTCAGTCATAAAATGAAATCTTTTATCTGCATGAAAAGCGGTCCTATCTCACTTTCCTTCCGTCTTGTATTTTTCATTATATTAGTTATCAAGACATATATTAATTTGGTCATTAAATTTTTTATGATTGCTTACATTTCTCTCGAGCCATAAAGTTAATTTCCTTCCCTGAAAATAAGTTACTAAAAATTTTTCTGATTGTGAACTGAACACTTCCTGATTTAAATCGATTGTAATGGATTCTTATGTAAAAAAACATCATTTACTTTTGCTAATTGTATATTACATATCCCTATCACATAATATACAAGATGTTTGTGCCATTTATTGATGATAATCGAGTGAGTTGATCACATACACGAACTATGATAACCTCGCTACCCAATAAAATACTAAAATAAATAAAAATTAAATAAAATTCTACCCACCTCTTAAAAGTTTAAAAACTGTTAAGATTGAAAATTAAATTGTTGTCCTCCTGAACTGTAAAGCACATTTTTTAGTTGTTCATACTTGTCTTGTGGCTTAATTTTTACACACTATGTGGTACAGTACGGCTATTGCGGTAAAGTAGTGGCTGATTTTTCTGCTATTTGGGAACTTAGGATAAAATCCGATAAATTGATTTTAAAAAATTTACTTTACACCATACTTGACTAGATAATGTACAGAATAAGGACGCATTTAATGTTTCATTGATGATGATATTGATGGCGCCATCTATACGTCAGTAAAACAAATAAACTGAAACATATTAGGTGGTGTAAGTCAAAATGGTTAAACAGCTAGCCCTACTTAAAATCAGAAGAAATAATTTTGTTCTTGTTTTACTTTTTGATGATGATCATCGGCCAAAAAATATTATACAAATTTCGTATGTAAAGTAATTTCACGGCGCTCCAGCTAATGAGAACTACTTTCCACACTCTAATGTAAATATTATTTTTTGTAAATTTAGGAAATATCAAAACGCGTTTTTTCGCAAGTCATTGCTTTGATATATGGTACTGTGAGACCCAAAAATGCAATTCATTAATGTTATACAGAGTATTTTTGAAAAATTGCTCCAAACTCCACATAATTTAAATGTCAAATAAATTAGTTTTTTCAAATAGAAAGTCATACTTATGACTTCAGCATCGAATTCTACGCTGTAAAGTGATTACTAACACATTTTTTAATAATTTTGACAGATTTTAAAATTACAAACGTTACGAATATGTGTCTAATAATTATTTAAAAATTGAATCTTTCAAGGGGTTGATAGAGTTTTATTTTCATGGCGACAGGTGGTCGAATGTTATTGAAGCAAAAACAGGTGTTTTGTAACGAAAAATGCGGTAGTTCAGATTCGGATTTTGACTCTGACGATTCAGTAAAGGATAGGGAGTATTCTCCACATACTGGTTCAAGCAAAAGTGATGAATCTTCACCAAAAAAGGTAAATAAACATTTTAGTGGCTTGAGTCCTTTTTGCTGTAGGATATATGGCTTTTGTCTTATTAAGGTTATAATAAAATTTATTTTTTTAATATAACGTGGCTATAAATACCACGTTTTAATTTTTTATGTATAAAGAGGCACTAACACGTCTTCTATTGTAATTAAATTTTTTTGCCCATAATCACAGTGCAACTGCAGATATTAATCAAGCTCAAGCAGATGGTAGCAGAGGTTCAGCTTTGAGCCCAGAAAAACTTTCGTCAACCCGTTGAATAAAAGTAAATATTGAAGGAAGAAAGAAAACCAAAGCAAAAAGTCGAAATTTGGGATACGCCTATGTAAATTTAAAGGGTGCAGCAAAAAAGGCAAGGAAGATTGGAGAGCCGTGCAAGTGCAAATAAAAAGTGTAGAGAACTGCTCAATGGTACCGAAATATCTATATTTAACGACTCTTGGTATTTAGAAACATACCAAAATCAGAACACGTGTTTATTTTCCACAATAAAATTTACAAAAAAAAGAGAAGCTACAAGAAAACAACAAAAGACAAGAGTCAGCAAGAAAATTTACCAACTTGTATTTTGTAAAAGTAAGCGGAATAGACGTCCAGATATGTAAACAAGAGTTTTTGGCGGTTCATGGACTACAAAATTTATCTAAGTGAGTTAAACTAATTTCAGTAGACATCACAACCGACAGAACAAAGTTGCACCAGAAATGGTACAATCGGTTCACGACCACATTAGAAGTGTCCCTAAATATGTAAGCCAATATAGTAGGATCTCTAATCCTAACTGTATTTAAACCACGACCTTAGCATTTCAAGCCTTTATAAAGATTATTACATTGCATGGTGTAAACAGAGTAATACTGTTCCTGATAATGAGGATCGCTACCGAATAAATTACTTAGAGTAGAACATAGGGTTTCAGTTGCCTAAAAGCGATAGTTGTTCAACCTGTGATTCACTTAATCTTATGATAAGTTCAAATAAGGATAATGAATCTGAGGCGAAAAATCTCCAAGTAAAATTACAGTGACATCAAACTCGCGCCCAGGTAATGCAGCAAAACCTTAAAGACAAAATTAAAAATAATAAAGATATTCAAAACACCCATATAATTTCATTTGACTTGCAGCAGATATTACAGACACCTTCATTGACTGTTGGTTTGGCATTTTAGCTTAGAAAAGTGTGGACTATAATCTTGGCATGCACTGTGTATCTGGGCAAGGTCATATGTTTATGTGGACAGAGTTGCAAAAGATGAAGTTTTGAAATTTGCTAGTGTGCTTCTAAAATACATAATAAGTAAACCAACCAGGTCTGAAAACTTTGTAGTCTTTACCGACAACTGTGGTGGCCAAAACAAGAATTGGCTAATAATGGCGTTATGGCTGCATTTAATTAGGGAAAAAGTTTGCAAAACCATAGAGCATCGTTTTTTTATATCAGGACATACTCATTTGCCTTCAGATAGAGATTTTGCTCTAATTGAAAAGCATAAAATGTATATTAAGCCAATGTTTGCTCCAGAAGAATGGTTTGATTTTGTGAGAATATCAAACAAAAAAAAATCTTTTGTAGTACTTGAAATGTCTCAAGAAGATTTTTATACTTTTGATGAGGTAGTTATAACAAAAAAGAATTTTACCACCGAGGGAAAACCAATCCAGTTTACAGACATGTGCTGATTTCGGTTCGACAGCGAACGGCCGAATTACATGTTTATTAAATACACCCCCAGATAGCAGGCGGACTTGCAACAACGTTGCTATTTTCTTGTTATGAACTTGACACAACAAGCTTGTCGCATTCACCTTGTTGCAATTTTGTAATAACAATGCCCTAACAACCCAAACCTTGATGAAAGATCAAATCACAGGCGTGAGTTTAAGGTGGGGTACTTTGGTATGTGGTATATCCACATCCCCACAAACTCCGCTGCTGGTTCTGTTTCTGGTTGATCTTTGTGTTAAGTAAACGCGGAAAGTGATAAAGCTTTTTTCTTTGTTATTTTGATAACAAGTAACCCCATTTTAGTCTATAACATACCTAAGGCACAGAATAACGTGAGGTAAGTTAAAATTATTAAAGAATTTTCATTTTGATTAACAAAAGCGTACCAACGTAACCTCATTCTGCGTACAGCATGAAACGCGCGATCAATTATTGAATGTTTTCATATTCTAAGTCTAAAAACAACAATGTTTTAGTTTATCATTTATGTATAAGTAGTCAAGTAGTTACCGACTCTGACTTTGGTATGTGCTAGTTGCGTTGACACTACTTGCTTTATGGAATATTATTTTCTAGAAAGTTAGTAAGAATATGAATTGAAAAAACGTTTTTGTTCGTAGATTATACACTTATATATCTTTAAATAACAATACAATGCCACGAAAACAATATCTTGAGTTATCGAGAGAAGGGAAAGCAAAACGTATGAGGAAAATGCTACGACAAACAACTTGTCCTACAGCACATGCTTCTATTAGTGGGACGGCCGAGAGTCCAAATAATTCTATACAGTTAAATGTTAATACGAATGTTAGTCAGTTCAATTACATAAATCATGAGGAACTTGAACCAATAAGCAACCCAGGTGTTAATCAAATTTCAAATGAGAATAATTCATCCTTTGATGTGTTTCGATTATTGAATGAAAACCAATTTTCTGACGACTCTTCTGAGGAAATAGAAGAAACAAATAATCATCATAATTCTGAAACTTTTGATATTCAGGACAAATTAAGAGATTGGGCAATTCATTTTAAATTGAGTCATGTTGCTATATCTGCATTATTGTGCATTTTAAAAACACATAAATGTTTTAATTTACCTAGCGATGCCAGGTCTCTGTTAAAAACACCTTCAACTATCAATATGATATCTGTTGAACCAGGGCATTATTCTCATTTAGAATAGAATTTGGAATAAGAAAATTGTGGTCCATTGTAAAAGAGGATGTAAATAGTATTATCTTGCTTATAGGCATTGATGGACTGCCATTATATAAAAGTAGTTCTTGTGAGGTATGGCCTATTTTAGCTTCTGTGTGTAATATTCCATCAATTAAAACGTTCCTTTTCCCAATTGACGTTCAAAAGCAAAACCGTCAAGTTGTAGAATTTTTCTTGAAATGTTTGTAAATGAAGCACTAAAATTGTTTAGAGAAAATATTATAATAAATGGAAAGTTCATAACTGTCCAAATAAAAGGATTTATTTGCGATGCCCCAGCCAAATCTTTTATTATGGGTGTTAAAGGTCACACTGGTTACTATTCTTGTACAAAATGTAAACAATCGGGTATTAGAATATTAAACCGCATGACTTTCCCTGAGTGTGATGCTCCTCCAAGGACACATGCAGAATTTCTTCAAAAATCCGATGAAGATTTTCATACAAGTGAAACCCCACTAATCCGATTACAGGACATTCACTTTGTTAAATCCTTTCCATATGACTATATGCATCTTGTTTGTCTGGGTGTGATGCGAACTCTGATGTATATATGGATTTTTGGACCTGTTCCTTTAAAGTTTCCCTCACACATTGTAAATACTATGTCAGATAGGCTTGTTTCAGTTGCTCATTGTATACCAGTTGAATTTAATCGAAAACCTGGTTCATTTAATGAAATAAAGAGATGGAAGGCAACTGAATTTCGTCAATTTTTGGTATATACTGGCCCTGTAGTACTACATAATGTTTTAAAATCTGATTATAAGTCAGTGTATGACCATTTTTTAAGTTTATCAATTTCAATTTTTATTCTTTTGAGTCAAAAGTATCACTTAAAGTACCATAATTACGCCAAAAGTCTTTTACAACATTTTGTGAAAAACACTGTTTCTCTTTATGGATCACATTTTATAACACATAATGTACATGGGTTGATACATTTGCCAGATGATGTTTTAAATTTTGGTCCACTAGATTCTTTCAGTGCTTTTAAATTTGAAAATTTTTTACAAACATTTAAAAAATTATTAGAAAGGGCGATAAACCATTACAACAAATAGTGAAAAGACTTATGGAAATGATGAATTCAAAGTCATGGTTTTCTGAAGACTCTTCCCAATTTACCGAAATATATTATTCAAAACCACATTCATCTGGGCCATTATTACCAGGATGTAATTCTTTAAAACAGTTTTCTTGTATAAATTTAAAATCTTTTAAAATTAATACTTCACAAGCAAACTCTTGCTGCTGCTTAATAGATGGTAGTATCGTTATTGTTTTCAACATTGTCTTTTCAAATAATTTAGGTTGCATGGTTATTTTATGTAAGAAGTTCATGAAAACTGAAAACTTTTTAGTGATTTGTTTATTAACAGTTCTCTCTTGGGAATAAATATCGTTTCACAACTTACTGATTTATATGAAATACCAGTTACACACATAGAAGCGAAAATGGTTTTACTTCCATATGGAGATCGACATGTAGCTTTTCCTTTAGTTCATTTATCTTAGGTTATTTTAGTTGATTCCATAAAAATGTTTACAGTTAATTTTTATGTTGTGTTTATAATTTATTTTATGTATTTTACTTTATACTCTTTACAATGGGAAAATTACAATGAACAGGTTAGAATATTTTATTTTAAAGTAGATAGGTAAGTGAATTTTTAATTCAGTGTTTTTTTTATTTCAAAGAGAGTAAATATTTTTGCGAAAAGACTTAAAGAATTTACTACTATACTACGCAAAAGCACTTGAGTACTAACTCATTTGTTTTTTAAATCATAATAATACATTCTTTTTAATTTAGGAATAAACACCAGTCACTAGAGTGAATTTTGGGTGAACATGTCTGAGAGTGAAGTCGAAGAACAGGAATGTACTAGTGACTTACCTGAAAGGAACCAATTTGCTTTGGTCAGATTTTCTGATGAAAATGGAGCGCCAGGAGTTGTATCAATGAATTGGGTAACGACTGATCAAAGACATTGTTATTATCCAAATGCAAAGTCCAATGAGGCAAGAGATAAATTATTAAAACGGCGAGAACCTCCAAAAGAATCATGGCTATACTGCCCAATTTGTATATTAAAACAATTTGGTAAAATACTTGTTTACTTTGACTAAAACCTAATTAAAATGATATCAGGAAAACTTATTAATGGCATTTTCAAGTAGTGGACTTTTATATTGTTTGGTTTGTTTAGATTCCTATGAAGTGGCAAGGTTACGTTTGAGACTGGCAGAAGATACTTCTTCAATAGAATCTAAAGTAGAGAAACTGACAAACCTAGGAAGAGAAAGAAAAGAAACATTGTTTTCCCTGGAGAAAGTTCTGAAGAGGAAGAGGAAATCACAAACAGGAATAACTCCAATAGAAAATCTGTTTCAAATTATCCTGAACCTCCGAAACCTGATAGAATTAGAACATCTACACCAGTCCCAGAATCACACCCGTTTATTCGTTCTCAAAATTTGAATATTTTAAGCCCTAGCTGCTCCAGTACAGAATCAGACAATAATCCTACAACTATAGGTAATTATGTTAAAAGTATTCTCTTAGATTAATTAGCAGTTTCTTACCTTTTAGAGATGAACGATATCAAAACATTAAAAATCCAACAAGGACAACTTGTTACAATTGTATCAGATTTATATTCATTAGTTAAAAAACTAGATGATAAAATAAACTTATTACTTCAAAATGATACAACCATAACAGCCGAAGCTGATGAAAATGCGCACATCATTGGAGGTCTCCCTACTTCCACAATCGACCAATTTTTGGCTGTAGATGAAAACTGCACAATGATGTTAAATTTAAAAACAATTGGTAAGTTATTATAAAATATTTATGTACCACTTAATTCAACAGATAACATTGTATATATTAACGTGAATTAATTGTTGATCAGCCGTTCAATTGTTAAATTGATTAAATACAAAAAGAAAACAGGAAATCGGCAATTTATGTTTATTAATATTTAATTTAATTAACGACTTTAATTCATCAGCCCCGAAACATCGCTGGGCTAATGAATTAAAGTCATTAATTAAATTAAATATTAATAAAAATATTGCCGATTTCCTGTTTTTCTTTTTGCATTTAATCGATTGTATATATCTTTCCTTGGGAGTTCAGCCACTTATATCTCATATTTTTGATGAATTCTTTCCTTTCTCTTTCAAAACAAAATACATAACCAATAATACCTACTTACTTGAATAAAATATTGGATTGTTAGCTTTGGAATTTTTAGAAAGACTATTTGGTGCTTGCTGGTGGAAATGATTTCCGTTCCAACATTTGCAATATAATGAAGCGTGTAATGCAAGATGGTGTTGCCGAGTTGTATTCTTTAACAGGCAAAGCCAAGAACGCGGAAAAACGGAGTTTTTGTAAAACTAATATTTACAAATTAATACTTGGTAAGTTATAAAAGAAGATACAATTAATTTCAGTTGTTTTGACAATTTATTTGTTTTTTAGAAATATGTCCGAGCATATATAAAGATGTAAATGAGCCAAAGATTAAAGAACTAATTTCAGACTGGCTACAACAATCAAAAGTTAGAAAAAGCAGAAGGTAAGCACAAAAGATTTCTTTTTTTGTTTTGTTTTAGAGAACAACGAAATGCGCAAAAACTTCGACTTAACTTTTTAAATATTTTGTAAAATGTATTGTAAAATTTTTTTTTAGATTATATCTATTATAAATTATTTGTATTTATTAATTACTATAAAGAAATGCATGACAACAGTGTTACAAACTTGACAGAAACTTTCATAACAAGGTTATTAAGTCGGCTTGCCACAAGGATGTTTAGTCAACTTGTCACAAGGTTGTCAACTCACCTTGTCACACGCTTGTCGTATGTCAACTTGATAGGTTGTACACAGGGTTGTTGCAATCTTGCACACCTGTTATAGTAGGGTTTATGCAAGCTTGCATACTTGCCATAGCAAGCTTACACCAACCTTGTTTACAAGGTTACCTTGCTATTTGGGCCTTAAATGGAAGCTTTGAAGATGTAAATGTTGGTAAAAGAGGTGTTAAGTTAGGCTACAAAATACTGACAAGAAAAATGTTGAGATTTTTAGAATTTGTTTTGTTATTATAAAAAAGGTCATAAGTCACATTTATTTTGCAATATATTTTTTTCAGAAAATGCAGTTTGTTTTTGTTTTTGTTTAGTAATATATATTTAACAATCTATTATAAATATAAGAAATTAAGTTAAATATTTAAAATATGATTTCAGGATTTCAGAATTTCAAAATTATGTATTCCTAATTTTAACTTGTAAATACAGTTAATATTCTTCATTATGTATATGTACCGTCTAGTGACAAAGTCTTTACATCATGCAATATCTGACAGACAATAATAGTATATTATTAAATTAGTTGTATAAGCAGTCTATTGTTCAACGAGAGGAATTATGGATAATGGAACGAGTTGAACAATAGATCCCTTATATAACGAATTTAATACAATATTATTTCCAATTGCTTTATTATTCTAGTAAATGTAAAAATTTTCTTTGCTGAATATAGTAACTTGTTGCTAAAATATTATTCGACGCATTTGCGTGTAATAAAAAAATTTTATTACACTTAATTAAAAAAATTATTATTAAATTAAAATTATTATTAATGAAAACTTAATATTATTTACCTTTTATTGGTGTAATTTATTACAATTTTTCAGCTCCATAAAATAATTTGTGCAGTTTATTTTTGACTTTATTTAAATATTCATACATTCAGGACAACTATTTTATAATAATAAACAAATTTACTCTTGGCGACATCTCGAGTATGTGTATAAAAACTTAATTTCTTTTCTGCGCTTTCGGAGCATCGACCAATTTAAACGTGTCTAGTGAAACTCAGAGGGAGCCAGCTGTATGCGTAAAGAAGTTAAAAATTCAGATAATGGAAGTAGTAATGTAATATTATTAAACACGAAAATATTAATTTGTTAACGAATTGACAAACTCGTTTTTGTTCACTACAAATGCAATATAAAAATGTAAAAAATTGATATTGTCACTGGTAGCAAAATACAAAAATTGCGTTGTAGAAAAAAATAATACAACACAAGGATTATGTTTTTTAGATTAAACGTTATATAATATAATTTCTATCACCATCAATTTTCTATCCTCAGATCGTGAATGAATTTATTACTTTCAATGCATTTATTTATTACATTTCTCTACATTCAAGATTTCCACATTTACAATTTTAAATACCGGAACTAATTATCAGTCAAGGTTTATCAATACTTGTGATACGATTTTATTTATTCACATAATAGTATATTATGAAATAAGTAACATAATGCTCATTTTAAAGCACGAGTTCCAATTTTTGCAAAACGAGCCGCGAAGCATTATGTTACGAATTTCATATACTATTTTTCCTATTTTGCCTTTATTTTAAACAAATATTTCATAGTTTTATCGAAATTTTCAAAATATAGGGATTTTATATATTTGCATTTTTAGTTGGTAACAATGTTCGTAAAAATTGAATTTTTGACGGTTCAAAATTTAAAGTTTTAAAACATATATGCATTTGCTTACTTCTTCAAGTTAATTCAGAATCATTTTTTCCTTTAATTCCATTCTGTTTCTTTTTGCTTATAATGAGTAACGAAGCTATTTCAAGTACTCCACCTGAATTGCGAGCTTTGGCCGAAGAGTCTCATTATGCATTTTGCCCCAAAAGTCGCGATTAATTTACGAAAAGGAGTTTCAAATTTTTTCCAAATGGCTAAAAGAGAATAATGTTTTGATAATATCTGAAAACATTATGTTGGCTTACTTCAGTTTGCTTACAAAAATACAAGGCTTCGTCATTATGGTCGAAGTATTCCATGTTGCGAACTTGCATATATACAACAATGTCAACATTGCCAATTTCTGTAAATTAACAGCATTTTTAAAAACTGCTCAAAAGGCTATGAACCAAAAAGTCCCAAATCTTAGACATTGACAATATTAACAATTTTATCGAACTCGCTGATGACAATATGTACCTGGCAATCAAGGTATAGCTATAGAATTTTACATTTTAAATATAATTTTCCTTATCTTCATAAGCTTTTTCCATTTTATACCATCCATTTCTTCTAGGTGGTACTCATTGTTGGATACAATGGTGCTTTGAGAAGAGATGAAATTACCAAAATGACAACGAAAGATGTCGTTTTGAAAGACGATGTTATTCTGATTAACATTCCAAAAACCAAAAATAATATTGCTCGACAGTTTGCAATTACCAATCCATTATGGATTAGTTTAATAAAAAAATATGTAAATGTGCGTCCAAATACAAAAATGATAGGTTCTTCATGACATATAGAAATGGCTATTGCATAAATTCCCCGATAGGAACCTATAAATAAAATCGGTCAAATGCCAAAAATTATTGCAAGTTTCTTAAAATTACCAAATGCAGATGCTTACACTGGCCATTGTTTCCGTAGAAGCAGTGTAACGGAACTAGCTAATCAAGGGGGGATTTAATAACCATTAAGAGGCATGGAGGGTGGAAAAGTTCTACTGTAGAAGCAACATCGATACTTCTATAAAAAGAAACTAGATGTAGCACAGATGTTGTCGAACTCTAGCCCTAATCCTCCAACTCCACGACTGATATCGGTTGAACAAGCTACTTGCTCCTCTTCTTGTCCAGCGAATAAAGAGCCAATCGCTCAAATATCTAATGTTTCTTCTCTGGAAGTATCTAATGATGTTATTAATGTTCAAAATACTCCAGGAATTACAATTCATACCAAGGATTCAAGCAATGTCACTGTTAATGTATATAACAATTGCACCATAAATAAATAACTCTATTTTTAAATTGTACTTACCTTTACAAATATGTTTCTAAACTTAATATTATTATTATTACACCAATTTTTTAATATGTTACTCATTACACTTATGTTCCTAAGATAAAAATTAATAAATGAAACGTTCACGAGTTTTTTCTCAGTATTTTATTTTCGATGTACACAAATTCTATATTCGAACTATACAGGGTGATTCATAAGTAATGGGCCAAATTGTAAATCTACGTTCAGAAGGCTAAAATAATAATATTTCCATTAACAATAATGAGTCTTAGCCTGCTCCTTACTGAGATACAGGATGTTAAAGCGAAAACAATAAAATAGATTTTTATTAATAGATCAGCTACTTTTCTACATAATAACCTTAAAATTGGGTATGAACTAGTTTTTGAAAAGGTAAACAAGAATGTGTGAGAGGATTTGAGTTAACTCGTAGATGTCGCCACATGCGCCATATGAATTAGATGAAATCAGCTACAAATTTTTTATCACTCATTATTTTGCAACTTACTTATTTAATTTGGATAGCCCCATCATTTCCGTAGAAAAAAGCTATACTTCTTTGATCTTCAAAATATTAACTATTTTCGAGATATTTTAATTTTACTAATTCACTACACTTTAAAAAAAAATAATTAAATAAATTTAAAAAAAAAAAAAATATAAAATAATAATAATAATAATAATTTTTATATATAAAATATATATTTATATTTTTTTATTACATTTAAAAAAAAAAAAAAAAAAAAAAAAAAAAAAAAAAAAAAAAAAAAAAAAAAAAAAAAAAATATAAAAATTTAAAAAAAAAAATAAAAAAAAAAAAAAAAAAAAAAAAAAAAAAAAAAAAAAAAATAAAATTAAAAAAAAAATAAAAATTAAAAAAAAAAAAAAAAAAAAAAATTAAAAAAATTAAATTTAATTAAATTTATTTATTTTTTATAAAAAATTTAAAAATTTAAAAATTTTAATTTTTTTAATTATTTTATCCACAATCACCATATTATAGAGCTATTATTATGCCGTTATGAAACGTATTATAACACCTATAAAACACTAGTGTTTTATATTCCATAAAACATTAGTGTTTTGTAATATATAAAATTCAAGAAAAATTTGCAGAAAATTTAGTAATTATTTATTAACATTAATATTAACATTCACGTTAACATCAAAAGTAAACTTATTTGCAATATCAGGATTTACATTTACACAAACCACGTTTGAGGAAGACTGCATCGCGGAGATCTCTTGCATTGTGCTGGATTTTCCTTGAATTTTTCTAGCAATATCGATTTTATTTGACTCGCTTTCTTCTATATACCCCTCAACAACACTAGATGACCTCCACGCTCCGTGCCTCTTAAGAGTGAGAATATCACCACCAGCATTAGCCAACAGAGTCGCCGAAGAACGGCGCATACTATGGCCCGTGTAGGATTTAGCGTCTAGAAGTTTTAAGAAAGAAGCAATCTGTGAGGGATTCTGGAAATAGTGTTAATTCCCACAGGTTGCACGGTGCATTTTGAATTTATATATCGCAAAAAAATCTTCCCTGCGAAATAGTACTTTTAGGACGTAGGCGTATGTATTTCTTGCATATCTCCATAACATTAACAGAGAATCCTTCGTCTAATACAGTGAAACTTCTTGACATATTGGTCTTTGTTTCTGGGATGGACACGTAGATAAAAGATCCTTTATCTTTCACATGTTCAATATTTAAGTTTACCAGTTCATTGCATCGTAAACCTCCACAAACACCCATTATGACAGCAACCTAGAAATATTTAAAATAATTAAGATACCAATACAAAAGAAAAGAAAATTGGTTGTACCTTCATCATTAAGTACTTTTCATCAGATGCTGTTTTCAAAAATTGTTCGATGTGTCCCCTCTCAAGCACTTTTACCTTTTTTGCCTTGTAGTTTTTTGATTGGCTCTTTTTAATTTGCCGTATTTTGATATGTCAATATTTCTATGCACATTCAAAGTTGCTCTTAACATTGAATATTTCCTTAAGAAAATTAACTTCGTTCTCGCAATTAAAAATTCTTGCGTGGATAATCTGCCTACTAAAACACATATACAATAAATAGCTATAATATTGCATCAGCACATTTATAGTTATTTTTTAATGCAGATAGTACCCTATAGCGAAGTGTAAATAATTTTTTTTCCTCCCAGTATTCGCCACCTCCATATACTGGTCAGTTTTGCAGCAAATTTTAGTGACCCCTATTTAGAGGTCAAGGAACCATGGTGCACTGTCTTAAAATATTGAGACACCACTACAGAAACCCGAAGGTGCCCCTTTTAAAGGAAGAACACAAATCCATGTGTATTTCAAGCAGTTTCCCGTGTTAACACAACCTGTTGGATATAAGTAAGTTTTACATCTTCTGATTAATCAAAAAATTACCCCTTTATAGGTATTAACAGATTTTAAAGTTTTGTACCCAGGAACAGAAGATAGTCTTTTTCACAAGTGGCCTGTATGGTCTAAAGAATATTGAATCTTGCGAAAAAACGAAAACCCATGTTATTGAAATTCTTTTCAAAAATATTTAGCAAATCCGCCGGAAGACCAACATATGGCAAAAGGTATTTGTAAAACTGCTTAGTAATATAGATGTCTATTTAAGGATTCCGTATATGATTTTCAGACATAGAAGAAAACGTTACGTTGTTAATATTTCTTTTATCGTTTCCATCAATATGTCGTGGCAAAATGAAACTGAATACTGCCAAATTCTCCAGACTGGAAACTCAACAGTTTTTCATAAGGTAAAATAAGTACACATCTGTAGGAGTTCTGGTTATCAACTGATAGATTTTATAAATCATTATAGGCAGACGAAAATTTCCATTGTGAACTGGAACGAAAAGAAATTTTTGAACCCAGTAAGAAGACTACAGCACCCGAGATGTTCGGTAAATCTCAATGACCACCTTTACGAAGTTGAGACGCGTATAAAAAGTTTAGATTTATGTTTTAAATGTTTCTATGTTTTTAATGCCGAATATCCTATTGAAAACCAACCTTGTTGGACATTTATTCAACAGAAAATTCACGAAATTAACAATAAACTTGACTCGTCTTTTATATCAGTAAATATGGTTTTTTCTAATCTTATGAAAGAAATTGATTCATTGTCAAATTAAAATTAATTCCTAACTGTTTAATTGAATTAGAATGATTTGTAAAATTTGTAATCTACAAAGCGGTTCTTGTCTCATTTTTCCATATACCACAACGGAACTAATTAAAAGTAATCACGACGAACCCAAAATTTGTGCAGCGAGCACCTCTTGTGAGCAAAATTTATTTAATGAAGTTCACATACATAATGTGCAAACGCTAACCTCTCAGGTCACTGAGCAGCAGATTCCTTTACCAGTAATCAGTACGGATCAAATTTTAAAGAATCATTTAAATTTGGTTAACCAACTACTCAATTCAAAATATGTTCCAAAAAAATACATTTTTACTCTCCTTAAAACGATAAATATTCATCTAGATTTAAATTTGGAAGTAATTCGTGAAAGGGTAAATCAAAATTTAATTGCTCTAGAATTTTCAATTGTTCACATTAACAAAATAAACGACATATTCAATAAAGTTAAAGATATTTCAACGAAGTATACCTCAGAGCATAACTGTTTAAAACTTTTTCGTGAATTAAAGGTATATGTAGAACCAGCCGACGTTGTTATTGGTTCTCGATACGTTAACATAGACCGCGCAGGCAGAAAAGTTTTCGTAAATCGAAATGTAGTTGCTTCGTACGTTCCGATGCGTAATATGCTAAAGAGTCTTTTTGAAATTTCAAAACTATTACAAGAGGTTAAGAAATATTTAGCTTTTTTAGATAGCGAAAAAAACATTTTATATATTTGTTACTATTTATTTTGTTCGCCGCAGTTTCCTACTGACCCTTGCTTATAGGAAGGTGATTCGGAAAAAAATACAAAGGAAGACCATCAGTAGAGTTTTTCTTTTCGAATCACCTTCTATAAACAAGGTCCAAAACTTCTGCGCATCTAAATTGTAACAAACTGAAGGAAGACCATCTCACCAAATAATATTCATTCCTCAGACACTTTACGCAGCACATCATAACATCTTGGAATCTACAAATTAGACAACTACATGGGAACGTCGCAATTATACTGAAGATACTTTGCGAAGAAAATGAATGCTATGTGAGAACCATTGAAGATTATAATCGGGATAGTGAGCTTTTTACAGAATGTAGCACATACAGGACATCGGCGTATCCAGAAGACCAGTAGGGGGGGGAGTTGTTGTTATTAAATTAGGATTAAAATTTTCTCGATTTAACCTTACTACAATTACCGGCTCATGTTTTTGGTCTTGAATTTTCAAAACCTATATATCTTACTCTCTAAACACACATATCTATTAGCAAGTAGCATATTTTTGCACCTAGTACTCTAGATGTTAAAAATGTGCTACTTAATGATGGTATCTGCTACCTACACCATGCACTTATCTTACCTACGACTTCAGAATGAAATTTTTGTTGATGACTAAAGATCAGTGTCGATATAAAATTCTTTATTTAAAACAGTGGGTGCTTACATTCTTAAGTGTGAGTCCTACAGACGAATTGGAAGTTTTCTGTCGTGGCGGGCAAGTTCATTCAGAACTTCCTCAGGGAGTACAAGAATATCTATGTGAATATTCAGCATAGCTAGACCATTTAGTCGATTCTCGCTGGTAGTATTTCTCAGGTAAGTCTTGAGACGTCGTAGAGTTGAAAAAGACCGCTCACTAGTGGCAGTTGTGACGGGTAGAGTTGCTAATATTTTCAATAGTGTATGTACAGTTGGGAATATATCTTTTTATTGCATATCTTGAGCGCCTCTAATCCACTTTTCGGAACAAGGTGATGATGAAGCAAATTGCTGCCAGACTCTTATTTCTCCAATTCCAGAATTTGGTTCAATATTTAGCAAGGCGGAGTAATAGCTAATCAATTTACGAGCATCGTCCTCTGCAGTCTTGTCGAATTCCGGATTGGCAGAAAGACACATGAAACTTTGAAGAATGTGTTTGTGTTTCAATAATCTGCTATGCAATTGATTGATGGTGGAGTCCAGAAATTGATTATAAATAGTGATGCGGTAATATTCTTCTGGGTCATTTGCACCAATGTTGGATCGATGGATTTGTTTGCCAACTATTCTTGGCATTTTAACTTTGACTTCAAATCCATCGCTTATGTTTTCAACATTTTTGAAAGTGCATAGAATTCCTGTGTGGCGTTTCCTCGGAATTTCCGAAGAACATCATTTATGTCGGTTGCCAATTTAATTGCTGCAACTAGATCCAAGTTCTCACTTTGAAGCATTCGGCATAAAGGAAGAGTTACAGCAAAAACTTTTGACACGACTTGCAAAGAAACTTGAAACTCTGTATTCTCAATTACACTCAGTAATTGCATCGCTGTTGAAGAAGAAGTTTTATCAGGCCATTTAGAGATTTCTTGTAGAGCAGCATGTGTCGCATTTTGCAATTCCAAAAAAAACAATTACGGATGTATGATCGTGTAGCACACAGGTTCTTCAGTTGCGTCGCAGATACTTCAATCAGAGTCTTCTTAATTGAGTTTTTTATCACTGAAAGACGTTTCGGAGTGTTGAAAAAATTATAAACGTTGCTCAATATTCCCATGCAGTTACGAATAGAAGGCAATTCACATGCGTCCGATAATGCCAAGTTCAGACTATGAGAGGCACAGTGAACATACAATGCTAAACTGTATTGGTCATGGACAAACTTTTGAGCGCCATTGAACTTCCCACTCATGGCTGCAGCTCCATCAAATCATCAGTCATGTCCGTGATTGGTTCAAATTGTAAAAAGTCTTCGCAGATTTCATTTGCATTATTTACATAGCGCACAGATACCGAGAATTGCTCTATGCCTGCAATATTGCTTGTTTCATCTGCTAGAACAGAGAAGTACTTTGACTCAATAACTTTAGCCACTAATTTTTTAGTATTATATTATAGCACGTGGAGATTTTTCGTTCTGAATTACTGGACTTATGTAGGTAGCAGTTTTTGCAGAATTCTCGAGATAGTTTTCTAGTGTTTTGTCACCCGATTTACAGCTCTATCTTAACAGGGCTTTGAAGTTCTCATCATTGTCATCTGGCTCATCCAAACATAAGGGACCAGAATCTCGGTCAATTGATTTGTCGAGTAAAACATGAACGGCATCAATTTTGTTTAGCTTTATAGCTCTCCGATTTTCGGCTTGTAGCACGGCTTTTTATGATAATCAGCCGTTTGGTGATTCTCGTAGGTTTCAATGGCTTTTTTTCCAGTTTCAGAATGGCTCCTTGACTAGTTTACGAAGGGGTTGACTTCCCACTCCACCGTATGAGATGCCGAATAATACGCAATATTTGCATAATCCGGCGTCATATCGTTTAGAGTACGCTAGCCAAAAATATCTTTTCAACCATGAAAACTGAAACTTCAGGTTTCGTTGCTCGCTTACTGGGAATTTATAATTCTCTTCTGAGCACCACAAACTTTCAATCAACTGACAGCGTTTTTCATTCTTGATTTCGCTATTCAGAATATTGACAATATCATTAATTATATCACCAAGATTCTCATTACTTTTTGCTTTCTCTAAGGTAGATATATTCGCAACCCTAGAACTCAAAGTGGCTGCGCTGCTACTGCTAGACTCTGATTATTTCCGGATTGGATTTGGATTTTTGAATTTTAAAGAAAAACTGAGTTAGTGGAGCAGTCTTCAACTTACGCTTATCACTCATTGTAACATGTAACAATACGAGGATGTATTGATATCTAGTTAGCCTAGACCAGTTCCTTGCATAAACAAAATATTGCGTTACCATAGCAACGAACAATAACTCATTAGAAGTGTCAGTGTAAAGTTTGACGTCAAAAAAAGTAAACCAGAGTCACGCAATAAATTAAATGAAAAAAGATGTCCACCGAAATTGTGAAAATCGAAAAATTGGAGTATCGAGCCATCATCAAGTACCTGTATTTAAAAGGGTTAAGAGGTAAGCAGATTTACGAAGATATGCTTAATACCCTTGGTGATCAATGTCCTTCGTATGCGACCGTCAAAATTGGAATGCAAGCTTTAAAAGAGGTAAATTTTCCATTGAAGATGATGACCGATCGGGAAGGCCAGTTTCTGTGTCAGTCCCCGAAAATATCGATGCAGTTCATGACATGATTTTATCAGACCGTCGAATTGGGCTAAAACGGATATCTGAAGCACTGAATATTTCATACGAACGCGTTCATCATATGGTTCACGTCAATTTGGACATGAGAAAAATTGCTGCAAAATGGATCCCCAAATGTTTGAATGTTGACCAAAAGCGTGCAAGGGTAGAAGCATCGCGTTCGATCTGTGCTCGATTTGAAAACGATGTAGACTTCTTAAACCGAATTGTTACTATGGATGAGACTTGGGTACATTTCTACGATCCAGAAACAAAGCAACAATCGATGGAATGGCGACACTCTGGTTCTCCAAGACCTAAGAAGTTTCGTGTCAAAAATCTGCTGGAAAAGTTCTTGCTTCAGTTTTTGGGATTGCCATGGAGTAATCATGATTGATTTTTGGATAAGGGTAGAACAATAACTGGAGATTACTATTCGACATTACTGACCACTCTACGGGAAAATATTAAAGAGAAAAGACGCGGAAAGCTATCCAAAGGTGTTTTGTTTTTGCAGGACAACGCCCCTGCACACAAATCTCATGTTGCCATGCAAAAATTCGTGATTTAGGGTTTGAATTACTAGAACACCCCCTTATTCACCCGATTTGGCTCCGTCCGACTATCACCTCTTTCCTCAACTGAAAAAAGTTTAAAAGGTCGTACATTTTCTTCCAACAAGGAGGTAATAGAAGCTGTGGAGGTCTGGTTTGCAGAGCAAGAAGAAACATTTTTTTGAAAGGTCTAGAGACGTTGCAGGTTCGCTGTAATAAATGTATCCAATTAAGAGAAGAATATGTTGAGTAATAAAATATTTTGACATTGAAATTTTGTTTGGTTCTATAGTAGGCTAAGAATTTTTCAATATATCCTCGTATCTTGTATGAAATGTTAATTTCTGTTATGGCACAGTCCACAGCAGCAAAATGACAGTTGATCAGGCAAGGGGAGGGGGTTGAACCCCCCAAAACCCCCTCCCCTGGATACGGCAGTGATACAGGAATAAAGAGAAGTTTGTGCATGGAATGGCGTCGGTAACTATCATGTTACTGAAACTGTTTGTTGCGACTATATGCACGATTTGCTTGAAGGTGTCTGTAAATACGATTTTATTTATATATTTAAACATTACATAATTAAATCGCAAATTTTTTCTATGGACACTTTCAATTATAGAGTTTCCCTTTTTCCAAGTAACACCGAATTTAACATACTTCCTGTAATTCACCTTGATGATATTAAGAACGGGAAATTAAGACTCTCAGCATCAGAAATGTTATTTCTTGTTCATTTTTTCTGTGTTGGTAGGAATTTAATTCGAAACGGCATGGCAACTTTTCCTGATTTTAAAGAAAATTACAGAAATCGTATCGGCTAAAGGCTTCAAAGAGAATGCTCTTATTTACTTCAGGAATACATAACTGAACATAGTAGGCTATATAATATTGACAAAAGCACCTTTACTTACAATTTAATTTTTTATTTCTATCTAGAATATTAAAGAAATCAGGACCAATAGGATTGCTTTCAAGTTTAAGATTAAAATTTTTTAAACATACAGCCAATAATAATTATTGTCGAAAAGATATCTTGAAAACTTTGTCAAGAAGGTTACAAATGCAGTATATTTCCACATTTTATAATCAGGATATATTAGAAAATACTATCAGGTATGGCAGCTTATCTTTATTAAACCTGGACAAATGTGAACATTTAAGTAACATTTTGTCCTCTGTTAATAAACGTGGGTGCAAACAAACGAAGTAAAAATATCAAAAGGGAGTGTTAATCGCTTTATATGACGAAAACATATTTTTGAACTTGAGTTTAGATTAATTGACAATATCCTAATGTGTGAAAGCAAAATAACAATAATAATATTTAAATGCAATAATTTGGGTTTCAATATCCATTAGTGACATTCATTAAAGACAAATAATATTAAGTTTAATTAAACTTCATTTTGGCCATAAAATAAACTATGCATATAGTGGCTAAATTAATCTATACATCTCATAGTGCCGATTACGTACAAATAAGGTAGTAGTATTTACTGTAAAGGTGGCAACTAACTTGTAGTGGTAAATACAAATCCCAAATAAGTTGGCACCCATTTAACCACTACAATGCGTAATTTGTTTACCATTTTTATTTCAGTGTAGTAGTTCTATCTACATAAACGTGACAAATAATATACAAGCTGTTGTTCGTCCCTTCGAATTTTCAATTATCAATTATTACAGATCTGAAAGAGTTTTTGCTATATTAGGGATGTAAAGTGATTTCTCGTAACTGAAATTATGTGCTTATGAAAATATTTTTGAAGCAAAATGCTCTACTAACCCAGTGCTTTTGCTACATTTTTGAAACCTTGTACATAATTCTGTTGTTTCATTAGGCGTCTTATCAAACTTATCTGGTAGTTTTACATGCACTGAGTTGCAAAAGTAAAATAAACGACTGACAGCGTCAAAACAAGGAACTGTTTAAAATACATTTTAAAAATAAGAAAATAAAAGAAATTTTGAAGAGCGATGACTTTCCAGATCATCATGAAAAGCTTTTGATAAGAAATGTATTGTTTCTAAAAATAAAAGGATTGTAAATCTTGTAAATGTTAGTTATTTGTAACTAACCAGTTTCAAGTAGATCAAGATACGATCTTGACAAACATCAAATCGATAATGTTTATTGAACTGCTAAATACTGATTGCTTTATGATATTAGTCACATCAGATAGTATTTTATTATCCTTACTTGTATTGTTGTTTGTTACTATTAAATATAGCATAAAAAGCATTATATAAGGCCTGATAACGATGCGATCTACTTTTCTTTATCAAATCGCTTC
Organism: Abscondita cerata; assembly: GCA_030710515.1. Classification (NCBI taxonomy): domain Eukaryota; kingdom Metazoa; phylum Arthropoda; class Insecta; order Coleoptera; family Lampyridae; genus Abscondita; species Abscondita cerata. Next base: position 106,264 of record JALBCR010002622.1, on the reverse strand, counting down.
AAAATAGAATAGAAATGACAAGTCCAGGTAGATAACATTGCAGACGCACATGTTTGACTAAGTCATATATTTATCTGAAAATAGTACTTATCTATCGCCATTACTTGTGTAAATACTTTAATTTAGAGAAGCTTGGGAATCCCTTTAGGGCCTAATCTAAAAGTAATTCTATATTACTTTATGGATTCCCGTTCAGTTTACATACTAACGTAAAATACAGTAGTTCTACTGTTTACGGTATATTACCTGTGTGATATTTTTCAAATGTAACGTTCATAAATAATTTGTCCAAACTAGACCGGCGTAATACGTAAACGTCTCTCGTTATACAGAATAAGGATACTGTCATTGGCCCAAAGTGTCTACTTATGAAAAATACAAGGCAACGCAAAACATAACCTGACGAAACAAAACATAACATAGCGAAATAAAACTTTTTTAAACTTAATTTTCTTTTTTTTTATTTGTTTCACTTAGTGTATTCCTAGCCAAAATTATGTCTAGCTGGTGTCATTTCATTGTGATACAAGATACTAACACAGAACCTAACTTTTGTAGATACGGTTAAACCGTTACGTACGAGCACCGTTTCCACGTCGGTTTATCTTCAAATCCGTACGTATAGCTCAAAAGTTACATAAAACCAAGTAGCCTAAAGTATGTCGATATGTAATACATAACACGGATACGGGTACGTCGTGGTGCCCAAAGTGTCGAATAATTAATAATTCACAACGCCTAGGTTCGTTTGGTGTTATAGTTAGTCTCCCAATTTAATATCAAGAAATGGTTTTACTTCTAACTAAGGTGATTGCAGTATGTACAAAAAAAGTCAACTTAAAGGTGTGGGTTAAGTGGTTCTGGAAATAAATGCACTCTAATGGTCTGGGTGCTCACCGACACAAAGTATCATTTATACATAACCCAGCTGTAAGTTTTTGAAGTGGCTTAATTACGCGTAGTCCGACAAGATGTTTCTATCGTTTTTCTCGCGAATCTGGGGCGTTTTTCCTCATAATCTCTGTGTGGAAGACGTCTGCCATGATAATTTTTAAAATTTTGCTGATAACCGACTTTTAAAAGTAATAGCATGAAAAATTAGTGAAACGCGAAAAAAAAAAATTTGTTCGATTAAAAATTCCAATTATCCGAATTGTCCAGGCAAAAATATTTTCCAATTTTTCAGGTCCGATGCGTAAAAATTGAATGCGTCTTCTAGACGAGATTCTGAAAACGCCCTCATTTCGAGAAAAACGATAGAAACATATTGTCCGGCCTACTGTTAATTCGCCACTCAAAAACTTACAGCTGCTTATTATAAATAGTGCTTTATGATCGGTGGGCACTAGACTATAATTGAAAAGTCGCACAAACTCAGAAATTTTGTTTTTCGCTAGAAAATAAAAAAATCAATAAATACTAAAACATATTTGTCATGAAAAATCAAACTTTAGTATCTTGATGGATACATAAATAACTATTTTGGGCCTATATCTCGACTGTTTTGAATAACTTCTAGCAGGAACTAGAGTTTTAAGTCAAAACTCGACACACTTATTGTTAGCAATTAATCCGTTTAATTTGAATTGGTTTCCTGAAATTTATATTTCTTTTGACTTTTATAGTCAGTTTTGTGTCTCTTGAAAGGCCCTGCTAATAATGCATGAGTTAATGCTGACTGATATGGCCAGAGCCGTATCAATGATGGAGTAAGTCGGTAAAAGGAAGTATGTTAGAAAAATGAACCAAGGCAGAAAAAGCTCAATAAAGGCTGCCGATGATAGCTTCAAATGCTGCAAACAAAGCAAAATGACAGCAGTTTAAACCAGAAAAAGATGTTCGTATAACCTCCGTCAGTAAGCCCACACTAAGCAAATGACAAAAAGGTGATATCATGTCATGTATGCCAATAAAAGCCCCAAACTTCAAAAGCACCATCGTATAGCACTATAGCACAAAGTGAGGTGATAGTCAGTAGAGCCATGTTCTCTTCACAGACGAGGAGCGGTTTCTTGTAAATTCAATCGACGTTAGGAAAAGATTATAAATCCACTAGGGCTTTCCTTTGTTTGGCCGACGTATGAATTCTTTATTTTAAGTCCAATAACATATTTGGGCAAGTACTTCTTATAGCCTCTGAAAGTTCCTACTAGATGAGTCTTTCTGCGCCTCAAACGATAAACTAGAAAGAATGCTTGTGTAGTAATTATTAGTATATTATCTACTAGGTGACGATTTGTTCCGGGACCTTGTGGCTTACTGCAATACACGGACAAATTCCAAAGTGTGATTTTTCGGTTCAAAACTTGAACAATAACAGTCTTCCTCTCAAGAAAGGAATTAGTGATTCATTTATACAGACCTTTACACCGCAGTATATGTTTTTTGGTAATTACCGATGAATTTTTTGAAGCACTTGTTATTGTCTGTAGTTGTTATTAGCGTCTTGTTATCAGCAAAATATGTATATTTCCAAACTACAAGCTAATGAAATGTACAGTTTGTGGCTCCCCAACAGTCCCTTATTGCCGGTAGCTTCACCAATCCCATTCATTAATAAGGACCAGAACTTTATCTTCTTTTTTTTTTTTAGGGGGGGGGGGGAAGGGGTTGGGGTCGGGGCGGGGAGGGTGTGAAGGCATTCAGGTGGTGTGTGGTAGAAAAAAGTGGTTCGGTCCCAAATATTTCCAAAAATAATACTCGACAAAAAATCCAAAGGGATGCGCTTGTGCTAGGACGATAGTATAAATATCTTTCATTCCATTATATTCAATATAGGGTGGGCCCTAATTAGTAGGCATTTTCCGTTCAATTATTACAAGTTTTGGTTTCCTCTTGTGAGGGGGGGGAATAAAAAAGTAGAACCAAAAAGGTGATAATTGGGAGGGCTTCTAAATGGAAGGATGCTGGTTGCCTTCCGAGTGACGCTTGCTGGGGGTTGGTTTGACTTAAAAGAAGGAAGATAGTTTGGTCCTCAAAATGGTTTGTCCCTACCTTAGTCAGTTAGTTTTTCTTATAAATTAATTTGGTTTTATATGTACTGTTTGTTTTTGGTGGTTTTGGAGAGTGGGTGTGGATGGAGAAGGTGTGGAGTTAGGGGGTATTTGGGCAAAACTTTGGTTTGTTGGTAAAGTTGAGGGGGTGGGGTGTTAATGAATGAAGGTGATGGTAATTTGATATTGGGAGAAGAGTGTTAGGTTTTTGTGGTGTTTGTGTGAGGAAGGTGATGGAAGTTTAATGAATGGTATGAAATAAATTATCTACAGGAATCATTGTGTGTAAAATGGAGGAATTGGTTTAGGAGGGGAAAGCCGTCAATAACTTTTTAGAAAATGTACCGGGTGACCCAATAAGACTGTTCCTCGGCCATATCTCGGGAACCGTTCGTCGTATGACTTTGGTGTAAAAAAAATATTAGGTAAATCGGCCATGAAGAATCGCAGGAAAATATTTTCAAGTTTTAAAAATGACCACCAGAGGGCGTAACTGCCATCTTAAATTTTTAAATTGCATTTTCTATAAATTTCGCATAATAAACAAAAATTTTTTTTCACATTTGTAAAGAGAACCAGTTTATCTATCATTTTCGTAAAAACAAAAGTTCAGTTATTTCAAAAACAAAGATGGCGGGGGTGTTCAATTGTTTTTGCAATAACCTGCTTTAACTTCTTAACGGTTTGACCGATTTTAACAAATTTGGTATCGTTGAAAAGAGCATTCCTTAAGCAATAAGAATCAACAAAATATAGTTAATTTAGTTGAATCCTTCTCCGCCAGGGGCTAGTTTTGACACCATGACCCAAATTTAAAAAAAATCAAAAAAATCAAATGGAATGATATGACTTTTTCTTTATGATAAAGTAGCCAAATAACATCCAAATAGGCCAGTGAAAACCATTTTTCAAAATCTCGTTCCTAACCTCAAATATTGGGAAAATGAGAATAATGGATGTTTGAAGATCGAGGACCGCGCGGTAAATTTTCTAAAACTATTAAAAATTTAGCACAAAATGAATAAGATGTTAAAGAGACAATTGTGAGTCTAAATAGAATTCATTTAGGTATTATTTAAAAAAATATATATCATCAGAACATTCATGTTGCTCCAAAGGGACTAAACGCATTTTGAACTTATTGTCACTTTAATATTACTCTCGTAATTCTAACCTTTAATTTAAAAAGTAAGCCTAAAAACCTAAATAGGTATACTATATCCGAATTCGAATATGTTAGACCATCTATTTTGGAACCATTTACAAAGATTTTAGTAGGTATAATATAGTTACTTTACGGAATTCTTTTTATGAAATGGTCTGTGGTTCTAAAAAGAACCGTTTTTAATAAAACCCATAAAAGGAAAAAAAGGGATCTAATGGCGACCCAGGTGTTCAAAATGGCCTCCGTTATTTTGGATGCACATCTGAAGACGCTGATGTGTTGAAAGAACAGCATTCTCAATTTCAGCTCTTGGGATGTTCAAGATGGCATTCCTGATTCTTGCAATCATATCCTCGCGGGAAGTTGGCCTTGTTGCTAAGACTATATCCTTAATTCTTCCCCAGAGATAAAAATCAAGGCAGGTTAAATCGGGAGACCTTGAAATATTTAATAAGTTTTAATATGTGCGCAATTATAAACAGAATCATTCCAAAATGCAACATCCAAAGATTCTTGTGTTAAATACTGAAGCAATTTTACGGCGAATAACATTACAAAAACTTGCCTTGGAGGCCAAGGGAACAGGCTTCCTCTTCCGATCCAACGGTCAGGGAAGGTGGCATCTAAATACTGGCGAACAGCAAGGGCATAATGGGCGGGACAACCATCATGCTGGAAAAACATATTTTGGCGGACGTCCAGCGGAATATCATCCATTAAAATTGGAAGAACATTTTCTAAGAAATGTAGGTATGTTCGACCATTTAATGCTCCGTCCAAAATAAACGGACCAACAACCCGCCCTCAATTATCCCACCAAACATTTACACTATATCTCCCTTGATGCTGGACTTCTCCAAACCAGCGCGGATTATTTCGGGCCCAAAAGTGCGCATTATGTAAGTTCAATTGCCCATTACTACCGAAAGTGGCTTCGTCAGTCCACAACACATTTGACAGAAATTGAGGATTTTCTGCTACCATGTTTAATAGCCAGTGGCAAAAATCTATCCTTCGGTCGAAATCCGGAGGAGTAAGGCCTTGGTGTAAGTTGATATGGTAGGGGTGTAGCCTAAAATAGCAAAAAATGTAAAAAAAAACATGGGGGTTTATAATTTGAGTGTAAAATAGATTAAACTTTATAAAAAGAGGTATACCTCTTACATACCTCTGGGTTTGAATAATGCGATGAACCGTACTTTGAGGAATACCCAAGTCTCGAGAAATTTCTCTAGTACTAATTTGGGGATTGATTTCTATAGATGCCAGGATATTAATAACATTTTGTTCGTTATTTTGCCTATTTCTCCGATTCATGACAGGTCTACGGATGCTACCCGTTGTTAACAGGCGCTGGGCTAAACGCACAAACACGCGGCGATGGTATCGCGGTCGATTCGGATAGCGCAAATAGAAGGTGCGAGCAGCGATAATCCCATTTGAAAACATTCAAAATAGATCGCCAGCATATTAAATGCTTCTTGGTTAGAAATCGGCATTTTAAAAAGATTACAAATTCAAAAAACTGCACTTTCTGAATGTAAACACAACAAAATAATTTACAAAATTACGACTGTCATTTTATAATGCATCGTGTTCCATTTGTTTAATTTTCCAAGGCCTAAAGTGTAGGGTGCTTTTACTTTACTTTAAAACCAAGCCAAGACTTACCTTGTTTTCATTATTGCGATTAAAAGTTATACCTTATACTTTTTAATTTTCAAATATATTATATTTTTTGGCAAAGATGAACTGAACTACCTACCTATCTTTCTTTTTCCAAGACCACACACCATATTGCAAAAAAACAGCTTAAAACTTTACGCAAAGTACTAGATTTGGGGCATCAAATTTTACAAAGAATCTTTGTAAATGGTTCCAAAATATATGGTCTAACATATTCGAATTCGGATATAGTATACCTATTTAGGTTTTTAGGCTTACTTTTTAAATTAAAGGTTAGAATTACGAGAGTAATATTAAAGTGACAATAAGTTCAAAATGCGTTTAGTCCCTTTGGAGCAACATGAATGTTCTGATGATATATATTTTTTTAAATAATACCTAAATGAATTCTATTTAGACTCACAATTGTCTCTTTAACATCTTATTCATTTTGTGCTAAATTTTTAATAGTTTTAGAAAATTTACCGCGCGGTCCTCGATCTTCAAACATCCATTATTCTCATTTTCCCAATATTTGAGGTTAGGAACGAGATTTTGAAAAATGGTTTTCACTGGCCTATTTGGATGTTATTTGGCTACTTTATCATAAAGAAAAAGTCATATCATTCCATTTGATTTTTTTTTTAATTTGGGTCATGGTGTCGAAACTAGCCCCCTGGCGGAAAAGGATTCAACTAAATTAACTATGGTTGATTCTTATTGCATAAGGAATGCTCTTTTCAACGATACCAAATTTGTTAAAATCGGTCAAACCGTTAAGAAGTTAAAGCAGGTTATTGCAAAATAATTGAACACCCCCAATGAACGTGAAATTAAATTTTAGGGTCAGTTTAATTAACATTATGCGTTCTTATTTTCAGTTTTTTTGTGAAACTACGCCTTTGTTTCAATTTGTTTGAATAATCACATTGCAGAAACCAGAATATTGTACAGTAAATTTTGAAAAAGAATAATTTCACACGAGGTTGCATATTGAGCCATGAGTACAGGCAGTGACTATATATCCTAGACTTTCAATTGGGGACCAATACCAATAGATGTCGTGTGCATGTTTACGGAATCTTTGTTATATATTTCAATAATTAAACACACCAATAAACGAATTAAAATGATTTTTTAAATAAATTTCAATGTTTATTAAATGCTTTATGGTTACGCGACTGCGGTGGCGATGCTGCTCCTATTGGTCCCGACATCTATAGGTATTGGTCCCCAGTTAAAGCGGTTGAAAATCTAAGATATAGTCACTGGTACAGGGCAAGTGACTCAAGTGAGATCCCTTTATGATCATATGATTTTCTGATTTTTTTAAAATTTAAATTGAATTTTTTCAAGCTTTGAGTTGGTATGATACGGCAAAACCATTTTGATGAAATCATTGTTTTGAAACTGGATTAATGGTGGTTAATGGCTGTTCATCTTGGCTGATATTATACTATATTATTCAGTCTGATTGGTTTAACGTGTCCAACCATATAGATATTTTATCTTAAAAGATAGAAAAAAAGTTTAAGATACAAAAATACTCTACATTCAATTATTGATATGCTACATATTCAGAAAAGTAAATTACATAAAAGTATCGTAAGACAAATGATTTTTTTTTTAATGGAATGGGCACTTTTTTTAATATTCTGAAAAGCTTTAAATTCTTTTTAAATGTAACCAAAGTAATTTATAGATATTATTTTGGCAATTATAGCCCCAATTTTTTAAACAATATTTTCTGTATTCCTTGGGATTTAAGGCACCCCTTTAACTTTTTATTTATGAATTGATTTTTATAAAATTTAAAACTGAAACTCGAACGACCTTAATCTTTTCTTTGATGATGAATTTATATTAAATTATTATTGTCACTGTAATAATCTAAAGCATACGACTAGAGTGCTTCAGGAGGGGAACGAAATGTGGGACATTCCTTGAAAATAGTAAGAAAAGTGGATCGTTTTTTTAAGGATACTAGCTCAGTAGTAAAACCTAAGAGTCTACCATCCAGTACAAAATAAGTAGTAAATTTAAAAGTCAAAAAATTTCACCTTTTCAAAATTTTCCTTCACCAAGAACTTAGCAGCTAAAGCGACTTTCAACGGAGATTGGATTTTTGCCGATTGATGATTCGAACATCAGAAAATAATAACGATTACAACAACTTTATTTTATTTTCGGATGAATCGACTTTAAAAGTAACAGGATAGGTGAACAGACAGCATGCACTACTAAGCAGTTCAAATTCGCTGGATGCGTCATGTGGACCACAAAAGGACATAGTCTCTGAATGTTTGGGGAGACATTCTAGGTCAATACGACACGAGAAAACATGATGGAATTCCACAAATATTCAGGAGTATTACCGCTGTAACCTTAGAGTGAGTGAAGCACTGTATTAGAGAACGTGTGTATTTGTGCATTTAACAGGATGGAAATACCTTTGAGCACCTGTTATATAAAAAAAATTGAAACTTGTTTAGCAAAATTAACAAAAACTCTTAATTTGCAGAAATCCTTCAAAAAGAAAAATTGGATTCTTGGGCTAAAATGAAACTGTATTATAAATGTGCAATTTAATGAAATAACATGATTATCTTAGTGTTCTTTTCTTAAACGTAAATGTTTTTCAGAATAAATCTCAATACAATAAAAAAGTGTAAGGAGTTTATTGTAATTTTCCCATTGGGTGAAGGTATGAGTATTACGTAAAAATAACTAATATCCAAAAGACCATCACGAACCCAGTTGAATTAGTTCTGTTACCTCATTGCATGCAGTACAAATTACAAGGCAGTTGTTCCACGAGCCTAGTTTTTGCATTTCTAACTTGAAAGACTTTGATAATAAATTCCATTCAATTTCGTTTACACTTACCATTTCCACAAATAATTAATTAGGGATGAATTGAAAAAATTTCCAGAAATTTTCTTTTCGGCTTGTGAAAATGAATACGAGGGGTGCAGGACACCTTGTATAATTAATTTTATGAAAACTGGTCGCGTTTTGCTACCACTAGTTTTACACTACTGCTTTTTATTGAAACTATAATATATATTCAATATGTTTCTACCCCAGTAAATTTATGAAAATTGTTTTTGAATCAAGCTGACAAATGATACTTAGAGAAACCGACTTTCACCTACAAACATTAGGCTTGAATCAAAAGACCAGCTTTAATCAAGAAAGGCGAACTAGAAAAATTGTGCAAACTAAAGTGAAAGAGTTAGTTTTTTTATACCGACACAAATAATGCAGGAAACATTAATGAAATTTAACTCAATACAATAGTTCAATAATTTAAAGGTTATAAAATGTATACAGTCACAAAAAAACGATGAAGACTATCATCGTTGTTGAAATTTGTCTAAATAACTATTAATCTACTCAATTCATTTTCTAACAAATATAACAATAATGCTTTAATTAAATATGAAGCCAACGAAGAAAGACGTCCATTCTAGCTAAACCAATTTGTAAATGATGAACTACCATATCACGTGACTTATGAGGGTTGCTCCAAACCTTATCTTAGTTTTTAAGCAGTGCTTAAGTCATTGTTTTTATATACTTACAAGTTTAAGTCGTGTTGATGCAAACGGCCATTAAATACTTTTGGACTTGACTATAGGTAATGTTTTTACAAGTTATTGTGCAAAATTAGTTATGGTATTTGTGCTATTATTATTTTAATAAATATTAAACTTTCACACATTCAAACGTTTAGCAATAAATACCCAATTTGCCACGCTTTCAAACTTACCAGATGTAAATTTTACTACTCAATTAATAAATTCTATCTAAATACTAATAAAAATATAACTTGAAATGAAAGTTTTCGAAATTTGAAATACATCGAAAATTGTACTGCTTTATATATGCAACTAACGTCCAACACTTTACAATTTGTAAAAATTTTATATTACTTATTATACTAATTGATTCAAAAATTTAATAAAAAAAAAATTAAAGTTTTTTACATAATAGTTTTCGAAAATTAAATTGGGTTGATACGATACCGTTTGACATTTAATTACAACGATGAGTATAAAAATCAAAACGTTATAATATATTAGCCATAAAAGTAAGATTATTTTATGATCATCGGTAGATCTGAATTACTTTTTTAGTAGAATAAATCTTAATCGTCTGGACTTTTAGTACATTCCTACAATGGAATTAGGTAGTAGCACGTAGTTTCAAGGTCTCTTGCAAAATTTATTACTCAGTTTCATTCAACTGCAGTTTAGATCAAAGAAATTGTAATTATTTTTAAATGTTTTAATTTTCCAAACCATCTAAGAAAGTTAAGGAAATAATAATGTATTTTTGGCCTTATGCGAAACAAATTATATAACTTAGGTTATCTGAACAAAAGTAGATTTGTACATGTTTTTAAGTCACAAAATGTAGATAAATTTCCAAATTTCTTAAAATATAAAATAAGGCTACAAAATAATATTTTCATTTAACCATGTGCATATCCCACCTGCTTTAATCTTAAACCATCTTGACACGGTAAGCAAAGTAAAATCTTATATTAAATGTTTAGGAAAATAAGGTGTAGTTACCAGTGGAGCAATAGAGTTCGAGACTGGTCCACGAGTTACTTCCCAAATTATTTATAAAGTTTTTTCCACTGCAAAATTGTTTTTAAATCATTTAATTTTTTCAGAAAATTAAACAAAATTTATATCAATTGCTAATGTAAGGTCGATCAGGGTAAAAAGTGGACTGGAGCAACTGAAAACGCCTAAATAAAATAGTTAATAAAAATTCTATGTAGAATTTGCCACTGTCCTTCTGTGTCGTGGTGTGGTGCCATTTAATAACACCCTGTTAACACACTTAAAAAACACGTAGGAGATTCTAAAATATAACCTAAAAAAATATTTGGTTTAGCGGTTTCGTCGGCAATTTCGGTAAGTATTGCTATCTTAAAACTACTAGTCCAGTGCATTTAGGATATGACCCACCATTTTTGTATACATTTTTTCCCTTTCCTCTCCTTTGAAAGGGTCTTCCTTGGTTAGTTTAACTCTAAGTTTGCGCACACCTAAAACCAACCCTTTCACCGCCACCTTGGAGTTGGTGTTTTTTTTTTTTGGAATTTTTATATCTTGCGTTCTAATTATCGCACAGTCATAAATTTGGTGTCTTTGGATTCGTTTTGAGTTATGTTTTCAAAAATGTTATATGACAAAAAAACTGTGCGTTTAACGGGAAAGAAAGTTATTCTCTTTTTCGACATTTTTTTCCTTTTCGCTCCTACTCTTTTCCATCCACCTGATGAACCTTATTTAAAGATAATTTCTAGTATTCACAAAAAAATTATCCCAATACAACTATTTCTCGCCCGTCAATCGACGCGCAAAGTTGCTATGTTCCGGCGCGATTTCAAAATACGCTGAATAGCGCTCGCGCTTTGCGCTGCATTTTGTCGTAATACGACTTGTTCCCTGTTTATTTATTAAAATAAACGATTGTTATGCATGATACATTCTTTAAATATACCTATTTGTTTAATAAAAATTTGGTTGGAGTAGATTTTTATTTAAAAAATGAACATTTCGATGGGTTTAATGATAACTTTATTCTTTCTAAATGTTATTCAATTACACTATTGCTATTTGTTAATAATTTATTGGTACAGTAAGAAATTTCTTCTTTTAAACGCAGAACTGTGTTTATATTGAAACAATTAATATTTCGACGGGTTTTTACCTTTATGAAGAAATTTTTTCTGCTTTTTCCGAACTCAATTCCGCACCAACCTTGAGGTTGAGTTCACGGCGCGTTTTTTTATGTGGTTACCCCGATAAACCTACTTCATAGTTTTCACTTTTTCTTTAGTGAATTTCTCACCCTGCCATATTGTTAGAAATCGTCATTTTCATTCTCAATTATCACAGGTAATTGCTTTTCTTTTAAATGAAGCGGTTGATCTTGGTAAAGGTACCATCGTTGGAAGTTTGTCATCAACTTTGTCGTCTTCGTCATTTGAGTCCTCTACATCTTCTTTCGCGGTCGTGCAGGTCTCTCTATAGCAAATCTTGCACAAAACAGAACATTTCAAACTTGCTTTGCAACATCCAAAAGCCCTGCTACAGTTAGTTGAACATCTACAGGATACAATTTCCAGAAATATTGTCATTGGCTCTAAGGGCATTTATCTCTGCATCGATCCACTTTTGCACTTGATGATAAGTTCGAAGGGAACGTTGCCTCGCTGCTGAGCTCGTGGGAGGTAAACGCGATAAGTCGGTTTTGGTTTTCAGGTCAGCTTGCAAAAACGAGCAGCGAGATAACATTTCCTTCGAACATATTATCAAGTGCAAAAGTGGATCGGTGCAGAGAAAAATGCGCTTCGATCAGGAACCGATACCACGTATAATTTCTGAACATTGTATCCTGCGCATGTACAAAGTCGAAAAGCAGGGCGTGAACTGGACCTCAAGGGTGGTGTGGAATTGAGTTTGAAAAAAGCAGAAACAATATGTTTATAAAGCTAAAACTCGTCAAAATATTAGTTGGTTCAATATAAACACAGTTCTGCGTTCAAAAAAAGAAATTTTTGCTGTACCAATAAATTAGTAACAAATAGCAATAGTGTAATTGAATAACATTTGGAAAGAATAAAGTCATCATTAAACCTATCAAAATACTCATTTTTTAAATAAAAATCCACCACTACAAAATTTTTATTGAACAAATAGGCATATTTAAACAATGTATGATTCGTAACAATCGTTTATTTTAGGAAATGAACGGGGGACAAGTAGTAATACGACGAAATACAGCGCGTGGCGCGAACATTATTCAGCGTATTTCAAAATCCCGAGCGGAACATTTTCTAAACTTATACTTGAAATATTAAACATTTTTCACTATAGATTGATTTATTACATTGCGTAAAACATATTTTTAACGTTTACTCTACCTGCAAACCTTAAAGTATTTATTTCACTTATCCCCAATTACCCCAAAATAGTACATACAAAGGGCAATTGGAGACATGGGGCAACTGGGAACGCGTTCTCAATTACCTCAAATAATTTTTACATACGTTTTTGGGTACTCTATTTTTTATTTTACTCCACATCTTATGAAATAAGAGGATAAGGAATTAGTGAAGTATAACAATCACGTGATCAATATCAATTTTACAAAAGAAAGTTGAGGGAGATAAGATGTTGGAAATTCTATTGTCCATAACTTTTGTTTGAAACAATTTGTTCTAAAAAGCAATTTTATTTTTGCTTATCGGGGCGATGTGGAGTTTTACAATAAACGCATGTTTTTTTATGGTTTTTGCATTATTTGTGCCCAAAAACCTTCTTGAAGTTCAACTAACTTATATTTAGCGGAACGTTACACCATTGGCTGTGACGTCAAAAACCATATGTTGAAAGACCCAATTGTCACAATAGTCGACTAGTTTTAAAATTGGTCAAACTAAAACAATAACAAAAATTTTGTTTAATTTTACATTGCATCATTTAAATTGTTGCAATTTCATTAAATATCGGCAACCCATTTTGTTACTAAGGATTTCATTTGTCCATAATTTTTATACATTGTATGGATGTCAACTTATATTTTGAGAAAATAATGGCGGAAGCACTATAGAGTGCTCAAGAAGGAATATCCATTAATGTGAAAATGATAAACAACATCAGATATGCAGACGACACAGTGCTCATCGCCTCTACTGTAGAGGAACTTTAAGGGCTTCTGAATAAAGTTAACCGAGCCAGTATGAAATTCGGGATAACAATCAATGCGAGAAAGACAAAATTTATGGTGATTTCTAAAAGAGAACGTGTGCTAGTCAGAGTCTATTTAAATGGACAAGAGGTCAAATAAGTAGAAAATTTCAAATATTTTAGATGCATAGTTAATGAGCAATGGACCATGTCCGAGGAGTATTTGCAAAGATGAAAAAAGTGTTTGTCAGCCGAACTTTACCACTGGAACTGAAACTGCGTATGGTGAGGTGCTACATATTCCCTATTGTGTTATATGGCATGGAGGTGGACGCTTACGAAGAGACTCGAATGAAGAATAACCGCTTTTGAGATGTGGATATACCGCCAAATTCTTAAGAAATCCTGGAGAGATTACGTTACAAATTAAGAAGTCCTCACAAGAATGAATACAGAAAGAAGTCTCATGTACAGCATCAAAAAGAGAAAACTACAATATTTCGGACAAGTCATGCGCAATGAAAAGTACCAGCTCCTACACCTTATCATCCAAGGCCGCATAGAAAGAAGGCGGGCGCCTGCAGAAGACGGACGTCGGCTCCAACCTGAGGGGATGGTTCAACAAGAACACGACGAGTCTTTTCCGGGCGGCAGTCAATAAAATTCAGATAGCAATGATGATCGCCAATATTCAACGTTGAATCGGCACCCAAGAAGAAGAAGAATGGATGTCAAAAATTACAGTAGTTTTTCATTTTTCAAGAAATGCTGATGCTTTCCCACTGCCACAAAAGTCAAAGAGGCGTTATCAAACTGCATATAAGTATTTCAGTGATTGGTGTCTGAGAATGAATTCTACTGTAATATCCGAAATAACGCATCTGTTATATTTTTTGGAGAAAGACAAATTATTAAAGTTGCCAGTCAATTGTGGTACGAATGAATATTTCAAAATTTTCATAAGCTCAGGACTTTTTTAAAAAGAAAAATGAAAGATTTAAAACCAATAAATCGAGTGCTTTCACCCTTGAAGATGTAAATAGATTTTGTGTGGAAGCTGATGACTTTTAATAACTGCGATAACGGGTATAGTATGCGGTTGTTGATTCCAAGAATTGTGACATGATGAAAAAGAATATTCTGGGAAAATTGTAAATATTCCCGATTCAAGGAACAGTATGTCCCGTAAATTTACGATGACGGCCGGGAAGGGAGAAGCAGTCTCCCATTTTAAATTAAAAATAAAATAACAGTAAGATCCCTGCTTGGGAGTGTTCATCGATGTTTCTTTATGCGGTATCAAAATAGTGAATGCTTAGGGAAATCTGTTTGAAAAAAACACATTGTCGGCAATTCCGAGTAAAATTGCAAAATTTCTGGAGTTGCGAAATACTTAGATTTACACTGGACATTCATTTAGACGGACTTCTTCTTCTTCATTAGGGACGACGTTCTTGTTGAAAATCTATGGCCACTGGAATTTTGTACGACAATCGGCATCTTACATCGAACGTAATAACAACAACCAGAAACTTAAAGGAAATTTCGTGTGTGACGGAATGTGACTGAGAATTTTAAAAATATCTTATAATATACAGGGTATTTTGAAATTCAGTACAAATATTTAATGGCGTTTGTAATAAAAATTTAAAAAGTTTTTTTTATAATTTTTTTTTTTTTTTTTTTTTTTTTTTTTTTTTTTTTTTTTTTTTTAAAAAAAAATTTTATAAGTTTTTTTTTTTATTTTTTGATTTTTTTTTTTTTTTTTTTTTTAAATTTTTTTTTTTTTTTTTTTTAATAAATTAAAAAAGTTAAAACCAATTTGCTTAACCGTTTTATAAGTAAATAAAAAAATTCAAAAATAATTTAGTTTTACAATAACCCTTGTACCTCTTAACAACGATTATCTCAAAAACAGTTAATTGTATCAAAAAAATGCTAAAGACCGAAATGTTAGATTTTTTTAATGCTCAAACGGATGAAATACTCATTTTTATAATTTATAAACCGAAACATAAAATATTTTCCCCCTTAAATGTGCCTACCCCTTCTTCCACCATTTAAATTTATTGTTATGTCATTTTAGAGATAAGAAACAGAGAGAACGTTCAAATCAGCAGTGGATTGCAGATTTTAAAGAAATTTAATAAATAATTGCAGTTAGAATTTAAAAAATTTTGAAAAAAATTAAGATGGCTGTAGCTCGAAGAGGGGTGTATTTTTGGGACACATGTTTATAGAAAAAAAAATCTTATTTTCATCTCAAAAATACGCCATTAAAATATTGGTACTGAATTTTGGAACACCTTGTATAACTAGTGGAACGAGCATACTATGGTGTAGTTGTTTTTTGATTAACCTAAAATTTTATCTGACAAATAAAATAGTATTGTGATCCGTTAGTATTATTATTCTGGGTTACTATGGTTACTATGCACATTAACGATCAGTTTGAGTTATAAGTTTATCCTTATTTTACTTTGACAAAGTTATTTCTGTAAATCTTCTTTGAACCATTATTTTTATACAACTTAAACGGAGTACGTTAGTATACTCTCGCGTTTTTGAGTTATACTATTGTTAATTTTAGTTTTGCTAGCCTGTGCTAGCTTAGGCTTACATGTTCACCGTCAAAAGTTCGAAAGTTTGTTGTGGGGGCTGGTTTCCATAGATTCAACCTCAATAACTCCGTTATTAAAGGGGAGCTAGCGTTGAGCAAAGTTGTG
>JALBCR010002622.1:0-85000 GCA_030710515.1 Abscondita cerata | reverse complement strand
GGTTAAAGCTCTGTGAGCTCATCTTTTCGTTAAATTATAACTTCACAGTTTAGAAATTTAGAAATCGTATACGTCCCTTGCATATATATTTTGTATCCTTCCTTATATTCTATAATTCGCACGATGGTCATGGACGCACCCTGGTGGAGTCACCTGGTGATGGAGTATTCAACTAATAAGCTAGAAAACTTCATATCACACAGGAAAAGTGAAAGGGACTAAATTGTTCACTGGTTGCCGTTAGATGGAGTCACAAAAAATAAAAAACAATGTAAAATTCAAAAAACCAATTAAAGTTAAAATTAACTACAATTGCACACTTTTTATGATATTTTACATAGAATACTTTTTGTGGAGTTTTTAATTTCGAACAATTTTGTATTTTAAAAGAAAATTGAAGGAAAATGGTAGTTTTACTGCAGAAGAGGTGGAAAAAATGTGTAATAGAGCTATCCTATGCCCCAAAAACATTCCCGTCGACCAAATTAACGAAGTGGTTTTGAGTCTTATTGTCGGGGAGTTAATTACATATTTGAGCAATGACACAGTAATCGAAACGGTGGACACTGATGATTTTTTTCCCGTCGAATTTCTGAATACACTTTCTCTGGCTGGCATGCCTCCACATAAGCTGGTTCTAAAGAAAGGAACAATAATATCTCTGCTTAGGAATCTCAACACTAAGCGACGACTTTGTCATGGAACACGTCTGATTGTGCAGCATTTTAAACCAAATGTGATCGAAGCAGTAGTCATTACCGGGTCCACCAAAGGGGAGCATGTACTTATTCCACGAATTGATTTAACGCCTTCGGACACCGCAATAGCATTCAAGATGAACAGAAGACAATTTCCTGTAAAACCAGCATTTGGAATGACCATAAAGAAGTCACAAGGTCAACCGTTAGATAAGGTCGGATTATTTCTACCGGAACCAGTAGAGATCCAGAAGATATTAAGGTCAAGATCATCCACCCAAGCCAACAAGGGCACTTGAAGAAAAATAGCGTAAAAGTATTCACGAAAAATGTTGTTTATAGAGAAGTATTTGAATGAAAATCTACAAATATTCGGTTTTGTAAAGAAATCGTTGTATGTAACATGTTTGTAACTATAATTGTAATACCAATATATAATATAAGTCTGCTGTGAATGAATAAAAATATACTTAAGTTGAACATTAAACTTCAAACTGTCCCGACGTTTCCGTCCGTAGGACGGGCCAACCTTCTACTTAAATATAATTTATAAGGTGAGAGATAGCAGCAAATGTCACCGCTCGTGTTCATGCCAACAGATGGAAGCAAAGTAAGTACAATACGGTTTGGAAATGAGGCATGCCACCACCACAAATGAGAGATGCAGGAGCAATAGTAAGCTATTGTAATCAAAGTAGATATTGTGTTATTTATTATTATTACTTCTCTAAATTTTAGTTGATATTTAATTTAATTTAGTTGCGATGCTACTTCGGTCGATGGGTTGAAATTCAAGCATATTTGATTTTATCGCCACCATCGCCCAAATAGTAAGTGACATGGACGTTAAAAAATTAAAATATTTAGTGCGACTGTGTACGCCACTACGGGATCAGCGTAATAAGGATTACCATAAGAGATTAGTATTTCTGTCAACGCTTAGCTGGCAATAATCATCGAACAATTGACTCATCTAACTTCTTATACATCTGTCAATAAAGTTACGTTAGTGCAGAGATCACTTTCGGACCTGTTACATTAGCACGATGCGACACTAGGTGTTGCAACACCTTATTCACCGTATTTGATTTTCTCTCCTGCATATATTAAGTCGACAGCTGCGTATATTGTGTAACAGTAAACTTATACTCGAGTTATCTCACTCCTGAAGAGTCCCAAAAGGACGAGCAGCTGTCGAGTGATTCTCAATGTTTTTTTTACGGTTTTGTTTTGAATATTTTATTACCACTTTCTGGTAATGTATGTTGTCGAAGTTTACCTATTGTGTACAAAAAAAAAACGCCAAAACGCTACTAAATCCACATCGCATCGCAGAACTATGAAAACACTCAAAGAAAATCGCGGACAATTAATTGCATCGCTTCGCAACGCATCGCGTCGCCAGTCGCAGCATAGCAGCAGTACACTAACATAAACAAGAACTGATTATTTTTACGTCTTGAAGAAGTCAACACCTTCGGTTGCCGAAACGTCGACCCTTATTAAATAAACCTGTTCTTTTTGTTGTATCGTCACTCCTTATTGGTAAGGATCCCCTATCAACTAAAGTAGATATTAATGATCAAAGAAAACAACGAAATTGTTGTTAGAGTAAAGAAAACAATTTCATAAATGTCAAAGATGATTATTTCTAATGTTAAAAATATAAAAACATAATTTTGGTTAATTTTTGGAATAAGGTAAGTAACTTGATGTTACATATTACATAAAAAATATTTGTTTACAATTTTTTTGTTGTCAGTTTATTTATTAATTCAATATGAACATGGATCCGCAACGGTTTGGTTTCTGCGACAAACTATTTTATCTGGATTTTGCTTATATTTGTGTTAAGTAACATTGTAATTGGACGAAATTCGAGATACTGTGTAAATTGATGACGGGATGACGGGTTTTTGTTTAATGTTAGAGGGCGTCACATACAGTGTTGTTCCTGAATTTAATTAACCATACCTTTTTTGTGTCACATTGTATGTCATTTTTGACTTAAGCAGTTCTATTCTCCGTTCAATTTTATATACAAAAGGTTCTCTTAGTATTTGTCGCTAAAAGCAGCGTTTTGGATAAAAACCTGCGTTGGAATATTTTAAGTGTATCATTTCCGAGTTTTTTAAAAATAAGCGAAAAATGTATCTCTTATTATTGGTTGTATTATCAGATAACAAACTTAGATCATTTACAAGACTAAGACTAAACTAGTTAATAACATTTACAATAATTGCTGAAAATGACCACCGCCTATTTCAACGCATGTATTAATTCACCTTAACATTAATTAAAAAGAAATTAATTAATTAACACTAATTTAGTGATAGTCATATGTAATGTGATGGTGTAACATAGCAACATGTATTTTTTTCGTTATTTTTCATAAACTCGAAAATGATCCAACTTAGTATCACGAATTTCGTCAAATTGCCATCTTACTTAACAAAAATATAAGCAAAAAAAATAAAATAGTATTTTAGAAACCACGCCATTGCGGACCCATCTTTATTTGAACCCTTTATCTTAAAATTAGACAAAGATTCACCCTTTAAAATTTGTACAAGTACTTAATTAACACCCTGTATAGATATAGATATATGTATTTCTAATTATTTAAAAATTTCAGAAAAATAAAATAGTATTATGTTAGTAATTAAATATTTCTCTGTTTAATCAAGAGAATATTAATTTCGTCAAGTAAATACCTTTTCATTAGTTTTTTTGAGACATTCTATTGTTATATATTCCATTACTTTTATTACATCCTGCATTTTATTATACACTTTGTCGGTTTGCCAGATAAACTATTTGACAAAGTTGCTTTCAGATTGAAACTTCCACTACATGGATTATAAAATATTGACCTCATTTGCTGTTATAATCATATTAAATTCTTTACATATTTCTAACGCATTTCAGTTAATTTAATTTAATTTCAGTGTTTTTTTTTCAGTAGATATCAAACTTCAAAACCGTTTTTAGAATAGCTTTTAAAAAAACAACCTTAAAAGTAGTATAATAAATATAACCATCAATTACAGTTCGAAATTTTAGAATTCATTTAAGTCATTACTAATTTTGTTTACCACTGATCGTAAACTTTTAATTTGTTGATATCTGCATTTTATTTTGAATATACTGAAGGGTTACATTATTTGATATCTGCACTATTACATTTTTTTAAAACATATAATTTTGCACACTAATTTTTTTGTAATATTTAAGTTTTGTAAATGTGTATTTTGTTAGTTTGAAAGTAAATTTAAAAATTAACAATTAATAATGACGTACCGATAATAAGGTAATATTTTAAAAAGTGATAATAAAATTTTGGACAAAAATCTCCATTCCATATTGTTTTGTGTACTTGTACAATTTCTAGTCCTTTCATACTTCATATACGTATTCTATAAATTCTTTCACTGTTTATTTTACTTCACAATTGATGTTAACGAAATAAGGTCACATGGTGTTAATGTTAGTGTCAGTCGATATGAAAAAACACTTTATATTCGTACTTCTTTGGTTAATTTGTGGTAGAACACCAGTCAATTAATTCCACATTTTAGACCAGAATAAGAATATTGCGCTCCGTTAAGACAAGTAATATGAAGATTATAAGAGAAGTAAGAAACTGACAATTCACTGCGCTTGAGTTTTACTGCGACAATAACTGTGAAAAATATTCTGTGATAACTTCTGATACGGTGGAAAACGAAATAAATTAAGTGGTTAAGTTTCGGAATTGGTCATGATCAGTGGGAAATTTTTGAACTCATAAATGTTCAAATAATGACAAAAACAGTTTTAAAGAAGAGAATAAAGTATTTAGCGCAAGCAATGTACGTATTGCATCACAAAATATCTAATTTGAGAATTCGAATCATGAGCTATTTTTCAAAATAGAACAAGTCCAATTTTTACGAATTTCAGGTAAAGGTGGGGCTGAATTATTAGGAATTTACTCTACTAAACAGTAAACATTTTAGCTTTCAAAAACGAAACCAGTCCCTTTGAAATAGGCATACTTTTTGACATATATTTTACAAAATGGAACAAGTCCAGTAAGTTGTATTTTTCAAAACGCAATATGTTCACATTTTGTTTCAGAGTGTAACAGGTCCGAATAAATATTTTAGTTTTTAAACATTTACCATTAAGGAAACGTGTTGGTGTAGTGAAAATAGAGGAGCAAGATGGTGTTAGTGTATCTGAACATTATGTAGGTAGCCGCCTGCTCGACTATTAAAGCCAGGACAAGAAAAACAAAATTAAATTTTGTATCGTTGATGTGGGCGCTAAAACACCAAGATTTTATGTTTGGACTGAAAACGTTGCTAGTTTAGGATCAAATGAAGCTGATCGGCGCTGCTTCATTTTCTTAGACATACCTAGGGGAATTGTGCCCGAGTTGGCATACTTTTTTTTAGAGACAGGTTTGTAGGTATTAATTGTGGCTATAATACTATGTAGACTACAATGTATTTTTTTTAGAAAAATATTGATTTTCGGGCTAGTAAAAACAGTACATCATATGCCAACTCACCCGGACTATTCAGGGCTAGTTGGCATACAGTATTCTTCAGGTGAACTCGTATCAAGCCTTTTGGGAAATTTAAGATATGGGCAAATTTTGGTCAGTGGCATAAATAGAAATGCATACCTAATATAGTAACACATAATCTCCAATATTTACGTTTGATTATCAAAGTAATTAATTACATAAGTTACAAATACATTTTTTGCAATAGTCTTGAGTCAACACACTCGCAATAGGCCCATTTTTGACATATTTGACATCGCAGCTACCATTCATTTCTCTTTGAGTGCGAATAGAGCTTATTACAGTAAATACATGCCGCCCCATCTTCATTGTCAGTTTTCATGATGGATTCTGTGTCTTCATTTTCTTTATCTTCTTGAATTTTGATTCTCTTTTTCATGCTGCGAACCGATTTTCTACGCTCCTTCTCTTC
Organism: Abscondita cerata; assembly: GCA_030710515.1. Classification (NCBI taxonomy): domain Eukaryota; kingdom Metazoa; phylum Arthropoda; class Insecta; order Coleoptera; family Lampyridae; genus Abscondita; species Abscondita cerata. Next base: position 79,317 of record JALBCR010002622.1, on the reverse strand, counting down.
TTTCTGCATTACTTTTTGAGTTGAGTACTTCAACTTTGCCTCAGTGTCTTACAGATTTCTACCTTTTAATAATAAAGAAGAGAGACGTCTGTTATGAAAACATGATGAGTGTCAGACAGAGATGTTCCTTGAGAAGGGATCAAAGCGGATTTGTCTTCCATAACTAGAGCACAATGTGAAGATGTACCGGGCAGGGAAAGATTACACTGTTCACTTACAGAAATGATACTGCTTGTTTGGCGTTCTTCCATATTCCTGCACTTGTCCAACATGCTTTTCAATTCCTCGAAATTAGTTGCTTCAGCTGGACCAAACATCCAATCCGGGAATAAATCTGAATTGAATGGATATATTTCCGTAGAAGAAAACTTTTTTCTGCATTTAAAATTGTTGCAGCCTGTTGGTACGCAAGCTTGAAAATTCCAGCCACTTGAAAGTGACTCACTCTTCTCCCTGGGTGATTCTTCAGCCACTTGATCAGTTTTGATTGTAATATGTAGTCAGCGGGCCAAAGAAAGCTACATCAAGTGGCAGTGCGGTGGGAAGGAAAACAGGATTACAACGTTTTCTTTAGCAAACTCTTGGGCTGCAAGATTTTTGTGGCTAATGTGACCATCCAGCAATAGCAAAATTTTTTCTTGCTTTGTTGGTTTGCTGTACTTCACAAAATGTTGCAACCACTTGACAATTATATCTTTGTCCATCCAGCCATGTTCTTGACTGAATGCAATTGCAGCAGCAGGAGCGTTGTCCGTTAGTTCAATTTTCATATTTTTCCTAGGAAAAACATAAGATCCTGAAGCACTATTACTGCAAACGACAGTAAGATGCTGGTCCCCGTTCGGCGCTTGTTAGGATGCCAACTTGCTTTTTGCCATTACAGGCTATAATTTTGGAGTTTTCGGACGGTACAGTAGACAACCCACTTTCATCCATATTATAAATTCGAGTGCAATCAAAATTTATTTTAGTCATAGCTTTTGATAGCAAATCAAAGTATTTTTTTATCTGTGGTTTATTGAAGGCGCGCGCCCTTGCTGCTGAAGTTGATTCTGGTGTTCTGAGAGCTAATGTGGGATTACGACTTAGGCAGTATTTCAACCAGTCCCAACCAGCTATTTCTTTTTCTTTGTTGAAAGAGTGGGGAATATTATTTTTATCGGCCCACTGGACAGCTAGCTTGCGAATTTCAACTGTTGTGATACCAAAAAATCTGTTTTTAAATTCTTTACATGCTCTGTGAATTCTGTGAGTTCTCTTGCCACCCAAATAAGCTTTTCTGGAGCCAACTGCACACTTATTTCTACCAACAGTACCAGCACGGCTTTTTAATGCTCCAAAGGGCACGTTGAAAGTTCTGGATGCTTTTAACCAGCCCATTTCTTTGGTTTCAAGAGCCTCAATAGCAGCTTTCATATCCTCTTCCCTCCAACTCAATCTGTTACTCTTCATTTTATAACTCCCAACCATCGTCTTTACTAAAACAATACAAAATCAGTAATATTCATGGCACCGAGTTTAGACGCAGGTTCATATAGTTGTAACAATCGTATTTCAAATGAAGTAAGCTCAAAGTAGACTAAAAAGAATTGTTACACTTAGGGCGAGCGATGAAATATGAGCAAACCATGCCATCTCGCCTTGAAGTAATGTGTGCCGACTAGCCCATAACTCACATAGTAACTAAAAATTTGTTTGTTAGACTGTACCGTCCAAATGGAACCTCCAGCGCGATAGAGATTTGTAGGTTAGGGACTTATAAACCTACGCATAGGGGGCGAATGCGTTACGTTTCATTCCCTCCCTAGAATAAAAGGTGTACAATTTATAATTTGGGGAATACGACCGACTTATGAATTAACTTAATATAACCTTCTATAAAAAAAAGTTCTTACCACTTTTTGAAGTCAATAAACAAAAGGCAGAACAAGACACATTCAACATGGTAGCTTTACAAACGACTGTCTCTTCTGCCAATGATCTAACTGGCGCGATATTTGAATTTGTACTCGAGAAACGTTCACTATGCCAACTGAGGCAGTGTGCCGTCTTGACCACATTTCTCCTAGTTTAACGAATCAATAACGAAAACACGTTTCTTCTATCACGAATGCGGCGGCCAGAATAAGAACAGCCATATCTTGCACTTGTTGATGTACTGGGTTCATAAGGAATCTCAAGCACATATTAGACAAATTGAAATCATTTTGTCCGTGCAAGGAAATTTCTGTTTGCCAGCTGATTGCATGTTCGGACTAGATGAGAAAGAATTACGTAGGCACGACAGAATTATTTTACCTTCAGATTATGTTGAAGGTATTTAATAAATACGTCGAAATAAGCGAACAAAAAATTATTAATTTATAAAAAAATCTAAGCCGAGGTAAAAACCATCATAACGTAACAATACTTTCTCAATTATCTTACAGAAACAAAGACCCATCAAAAAAGGAAAAAACCTTTTGAAAAGAGGGAAATCTTTAGCTGATGTTTTGCTGACACCGTTAATGAGCAACCATAGAATCTCTGCTGATAAAGGAAAAACGAGGGAACAATCTTTTAGCTGCAACCTTTGGAGAAAATTCTTAAAGAAATAGCTTAGGGTGATATTTTAAACTGCTGATCAATCACATTCGAAACCCGAAAGATGATGCTGAAAATAATAATCCAGGCGAGCAAGACAACTGCGATTGTATCTACTAAAAACTTAATTCTAAGCTTAATTTAAATTCGTTGTGTGTATTATTACTGTTTATTAAAATGGTCCATAAATTTACTTTTCAAAAAGTTATACGTTCTCTTTCAAAATTTAACAGGTCCATTCAAAAATTGCCTATTAAAACTTGTGGAATCGATTCTGATTTACGCAGTACTATAATTGTTGATAACTACATCATCCCCAATCAAGCAAAAAAAATGAATCTTTATGATTTGTAGTAATGCCATGCCAATTTTTTTGCTATCACCAAAAATCTAGACAATGGACTTGTTACCATTTCAAAAAATAGCTCCTCATATAGTAGAAAATATAAAAACATTTTAAAATTAAATTTTGTTTATAGGAATCAAAAAATTCCTGTTCAATTTCATTTGTTGCATTTTACGTCTTGCGGTTATCAAATTTTGGTTTGTAGGCTTCGTATTTTCCTGTTCAATATTCTTAACGTAATTAATTGTGTTCCTTATAGATGTGGTTATATTTATAAAAATAAAAAACAGTGGCGTGCCGATTAAATTTTTCTTTATTTAAATGTTATTCTACATTTGAATTTCAATTGGGAATATTCTTCTTTCGGATGCTTATGTCTGTTTTTGAATTTTGTGGGTTCCCGGACGTTACGCGTTTTTGATAACGAACATTAATAATTTTGTACAACAAAGAAAAAAAATGTTTTTCCGGTGATATTGTAAGAAGGTTAAGCATCGTGAACATAATTCAACTCAGTGTTCATCTCTTAAATTATTTTCTGCGATATAGTCGAATAAATTTAGGAAGAACATTTTACCATTAGAAATAATTGCTGGGAAGTATTTTGGATGTTGAATGATCCTTTTAACGCAATTAAATTTCACCACGTGTGTATGGGATTCAGGCGGGTCGGTGCTGTTCATGAACTGTCTCAACCCTCTTTTACAATAAAAAAAATAACCTCCTGCAATGTTTGCAATAAATTTATCTATTTTAGGTTTTATTTTTGGGCTTTATTTTTTTATTAATCAATTATCCATACATCAAAAAAAGAAAGATCAGTACAAAATACAATTTTATCGATTCAGGCAACTACATGGAATCAAAAGCGATCCTAAAGGAACGTGGACAAACTGGTGCTCCTGTTTATGTACAGCGTCCTGCATGAAACGGTTGGTTAATTTATTTTTTTTGTGGCTAATACGGTTTATCGGATTAATTGTGTAGTTCTAAAAAAAAAGAAACGATTTGTTTAGGTCTAATATTAGATTAGATTTATATACGGATTATCAATATTACTAACAATACTAACGATTATTTAAATTTTAATTCATTACTGCTTTTGGATTTTTGTTTGGAGATATTTTACCTTATTATATCCATTATTTTGGGGATCAGTGATTTTGCTGTTTTTCTTGTAACGCCTACAAATAGGGGTTATCTGGAACAAACTACTGATACTGGGTAAAACCCCTGGCGCCCTCCAACAATCTTATTGTTTGTTTGACGAACAACGTTCAAACCCACCCCACCCTCCTTTAGAGCTTAGGTATCGGGAGTGACATAAAGAGGCAAAATTAGATTTACGTCATAAATTTACAAATTACTTAGGTTAACGTTATAGCTAAACTGAATATTACAGTGCAGTACGTTGTTGGTGTTGCTGTCATTTTATCTCATTGAAGCTGTATTTGTTATTTTGTTGTATTTACTTACTTTTCTATTCATCTTGTTTTAAAACCAGTAAATATGTGTAAGTTTTAGTGTAACATATTCAAAATAAGCATTTGAAAATGCATTAATGTAGATTTAATAAAACATTTTATAGGAATAATAACTCTAGCAACGCCAATGTGATTTGTCACCAACTACCACCAACAATTAATTTTTTATTCAAATTCAAAAGTTTATTGGTGAGTAACAGTTCGTTTTTCATAAGTCAGTATTGTGTACAACAGTGGCTTCAATTATGCAAAAAAGCACATGTATATGATACAATACAGTAAAATATAAGAAATACAAAAAATTAATTTATACTATAAAACGATTCTTTTTTGAAAAAAATATTGATTTTATTTTAAAACTATTGAAACTTAGTTTTTTAATCAATTTGGTAACAAATTGCAATATTGATAAGCTAAATAATTTATACTATTTCTAGATTTATTTAGTCTATGGAATTCGAGACGCAAATTATGTTTTCCTGGTATCATGAGTATGTATATCAGACTGCTTATCTAGTTCACTAGTATTCTTAAAGGCGTACAGTAAACATTGTAAAATGTACATGGACGGGAGAGTTAGAATATTTAATGTTCTGAAAACCTCTCTACAGCCATCACGATAGTTTAAGTTTCCTAAAATTCTTACAACTCGCCGCTGGAGAGAGAAAATTCTCTTTACATCAGTGCAGTGGCCCCACACAAGTAAGGCATAATTCATATGACAAAAGACTAGTGCATAGTGTGCAGTCGGTAGTGTTAAAACACGTCTTGTGATAGATTTTGAATAAAGAATATATTACTATTTAATTTATGCCATAATTTATCTATTTGTATATGTCATCTAAGTACTGGATCTACATACACCCCTAAAAATTCGACGAATTCTTTATTTTTATATTCCTCAAGCTTGTTTAAAGTAAAAACTATTTCCTCTGATTTATCTTTATTTAGATATAGCTGTTTTATTAAAAACCATTGAGAAACATTTGACTGTATCTCTCGCGAATTATCCCTGACAGTTTTTAAAATCTTACCCGTAGCTAAATACGAAGTGTCGTCAGCAAACTGCACAAAATTTGCGGATGTGTCGACATTTTTTAGGTCATTTACATAGATTAGAAATAGGAGGGGCCCCAGAATGGACCCTTGGGGAATACCTATATTCTATATCTCCTTTCGTTCGGAAAACACTCCATTATGGAGCACATGTTGATTTCTTTCAATAAGGTAAGACTTTAAAATTTTAAACTAGTTGAGTCGAAATTGTATTTTATTAGTTTGGAGATTAAGAGTTCGGGAGAAACACAGTCAAAGGCTTTACTTAGATCGCAAAACTTAGCCACAATATATTTGTTGTCTTCAAAAGCATAATTTATTAAACTGAGTAATTTAAATACAGCATCAGTAGTAGATTTATTTTGTAAGAAACCAAATTGGTAGTCACTAGAAGGGAATTGTTATGGAAATATTCTAGGATTTGACTGCTAAGTGCTTTTTGAATAATTTTTGAGAATGCTGGCAAAATAGAGATAGGTCTGTAACTTGATAGATCATTCCTATTACCTTTGTTTTTATACACAGGTACTACTTTTCCGATTTTAAAGCAGTTTGGAAAAGTACTTGTTGTGATGCAGGTATAATTAAATCTGTTAGAGAAACTACAAAGTCAGTCGTATAGGTTTTAATAAATTCACTCCTGAATCCGTAAATATCTTTTGATTTTTATTTTTAAAGAGGATATAGTATTATATACTTCATCATAGTGAAGCACCTGAAAAACAAATTTTTTATCTGTTTGGCAGAAATTAACGTTTATATAATTTAACGCACAGACATTGTTATTTTTATCGATTTCTCTAATGATTTTGTATGGAATATTAATAAAAAAATTGTTAAATTCTTCAGCTGTTAGTAGAAGCTGAAGCAGTTTTTTTAGGTCTTTTAGTATCAATTAATTGCCACATTGTTTTTGGAATATTATTCGATTTTTTTACAATATCATCGTTAGAAGTAATTTTTGCTGATTTTATATTTTATCGGTAATTATACTTAAATTTTTATAAGCAGATATATTAGCTTCAGTAGAATTTGTTTGTGATATTTCATGAATTACTTGCCCAACCTTTCTCATGTCACTAATTTCAGGTGTAAACCACATTGACTTACTAACATTAGGCTTTATTTTGAGAAGTTTTTCTGGAAAAGCAATATTGAAACTATCAATACAGTTATTTAGAAAATTTCGGCTGTATTATTTACATCTAGATAAGTCCAATTAAAATTTAATACTATATTTTTAAAAATATTCTTACCCTTAGTAGTTATTGTACGGCATTTCACCATTTGTAATATTTATGTCAAGATCTAAACATAAATGATCTGTCATAGACAGAAATATTAAAACTATCATAACTAAAGTTAATAAATATAATGTCAAGACAGTTGTTACCTCTTGTAGGTTTCATATTAGTTTTTACAAAACCATAACAAAGGAATAAAGCCATTTCTTCATTAGTGAAATTATCAGGTTGATTAAATTTTAGATTGAAATCTCCGCAGACAATATATTTATTATTAAATTTAATTTTAGCTAAAATTGATTCTAACGTTACAAAAAGATGTCACCATTAGGTGGTCCGTAGTTGTACCAACAATTTTTTACTTTTTGATCGCTCTGTATATCTTCTTTAGCTTCGATGAAATTACTGATGATAATTGCTTGGTAGTTAAAGAATAAGATACATATAACCATCTCTTTCCACAATTTCTGACTTAATAGAAAAGTTTTGCTAGTATAGTGCGACTAAAGTTCTTAATAATAAAAAATCCCATATGATTTGGACTTTATTGAACACACTTTATATTAGTCAAATGAAATCTGATAGTGTGATCTCTGTTATTTTATGGTGCAAGAAATACTTGCTAAGGTAGTTACAATATGCTTTATTTTTATTCAAGAACAACAAATAAATATCTAAAATTTACAAAAGCTAAGTTAAAGACATAAGAGAAAAAAATTCTTAAAACAACTAAAGGTTAAAACTATTGATCAGCAAAAATTTAAAAGAAAACACATTAAGATCATTCACAGTACCTAATTTAGCATCTAACTCTATGACGTACTATCAAGTTAGGGAGATATTAAGAAATAAAAAAACATTAATATAGTTTTTTTTGTTATGAATCACCACATAATATGCCTAAACTTAATAATAGCGCTATATATTGTTAGTGCTAATTATTTATTATTGAGCTATTGATGTTAAACATATTATTAAGAGTAGTTACTAACACAGATCAAAACCACAAATGAGATAAATATGTATTCAATATACCGCGCAGGTTGTAAACAAACAATTAAAAAGGTGTGCATAAATTTATCTTTGTATACAAATAATTACTAACTTTGTCTGATGCTACTACAACTAGGCGGTGTTTATTAATTTCAGATTTAGTGTGAATTAAAATGAACTTTTTTGAACAATTAATTATATATTTCTTTAACTTACTAGATTAATTGTGGTCATGTGATTAATTTTTAGAGTGTCCAAGGAAATAATTTCCCTATTAATCGGACCAAGTACTTCCGCACACTATTCTTCACATATTCTTCAGATTTATTGATTATGTAGAACCTTATCCTTACTAACCTCTAACCTAACTAATAAATTTTAATTTGTTAACATCGTCGCCCTCCACACGAACTGATGTAACTGACAAAAAATGCAAAATTGAGATACGTCGACTATAACTTTATCATAGGCCGATAATTGATCTCACGAAGTGGCGTAGCTGTATTCTCAACACTGTAGCCGCAACGAACATTCAGCTTGTTGGCGTATCTAACAAAATAAAATAATTTTTTCTCACAAACAGGCGTAAATGACGATACGCCTATTCGTGTGGACATTACTTGCTCCTGTGGTTTCATAATTTGCAAGTATAGTGGCGTATGCGAAGCGCATCAGGTGCATAGGCGACAAATCTCATGCGCAATGAATTTGCCGCGAACTGATTACTATTGTATGCTAAGTAGCACGTAAGACTTGCAGTTTGCACCAGTATTCTAACCTCAAAAAATTGCTTATTGTGTACTTGTGTTTCGTTAATAATAACTGTGTAATTGTGTTGGTTAAAGACTATAATATTGGAACAAGATTTGTGTTTCTGCAATTAATGTCACCATCTTACAAACAGGTAAAATTTAATTATAATAAAAACTATTCTACGTAAAATTCATCATGTACATTTCCAAAACGTTTCGATTTATACTTTCAGGTGTAAATACATAGTCAAGTACATACTTTTGAAGAAAAACATGGATGTGTTAGTGTTATGGGAGGATGGTACACAAAACGTTGTGTTCTCAAATGAGCTTAAAACAAATAAAAATAAGCCGATTGTCATTGGAAGTAAGGTAAAATGTATTTTGTAAATAAATGGTATAAAGGAACTGTTCTGGATTTTGAAGATGTTTATAAAATCAGTGCTGGTGAATCTGACGACTTAGAAGACAATATTCCATTAAGTGTAGTTCGTCAAAATCAAGAATCTGAATGGGATAGCTCTGATAATATTACTTTATCTGAATTACGTAACAAAATTAAATTACAAGAACAATCACCGTTGTGCCAGGAAAAATTGGGTTTCACCTACGAAGATGAAGTCAACTCCTCTCCTTCGCCGGTTTATGACTCTGACGCTGACCCTCCCTTTGGCATTTGTGAAGTTCTACACTGTAGAGGCGACGTTTTTAGTTCTTGCCATCAGTGTCAAATTCTTCTTTGCTGGAAACATTTTTCTGTTGAGATGACTTGTTTGGAACATAATGTTAGACTAAAAATTGCAGCAGACAGAACATAACACAATAAACCATGAAACCATCAATTATCTGGTACTGAAAACAATATAAATCGCATAAGTAGAAAACCGGAAGATTTTTTCATTGGAAGGTGAAGACAGAGAAGTGCCAAAAATAAAACTAATAAGCAAAAAAAAAAAGTTGCGAAGATAATGAGAGATCTGGGAAAAGAGTATGTTAGTCCAGCAACTCATAAAACCGTCCTTAGTAGAATGATGAAAATCGCTGTGATTCTGAAAAATGCAAAAGACTGAAAAGCAGTGTTTTAAGATTAATGACGAAGAAAGGAAACTTGTATTTGATCACTACTATTCTTTAGGAGACTTAACAAGGCAGAGAGAATTTCTTGTTCGTCATATGAAGTTACTTAACAAAAAAAGAAATACTACAGGGAAAGAGTCATCTCGCAGGCAACATAGCATTAAGTACACATTAACGGTTAACAATCAACCACTTCCTGTGTGCAAGAAATTATTTTAAATACTTTGGCGATTTCAGAACGCACTTCGCGTACAGCTTTATATAAATTAAATGAAGTGGGCATTTTAGAAGCAGAAAAACGAGGTGGAAGGCAAAGAAGCGTTGAATGCAAAGAAAATGAAAAATTAATTCGAATGGAAATTGAAAGTCATATAGATAAGTTTCCTCGGGTGGAGTCCCACTACTGCCGCTCAACTTCGTCTAGAATGTATCTGCATTCAGATTTGTCTTTAAGAAAAATGTATAGTATGTTTATTGAAGACCTGCAGCTAAAAGGATGCCAAAATATTCCAAGTTTTTCAACCTATAGAAGAGTATTTAAAATGAAAAATTTATCCTTCTTCACCCCTAAAAAAGATCAATGTTCCCTTTGTATGACTTTTAAACAAGGGGATGAAACTGTAAGGGAAAATTGAAGCAAAGATATAATACCCACGTGGCAGAAAAGACTAAAGTCAGAGAGATAAAAGCCATAAGTAAACAAAACGCAAAAGAAGATCAAACTATTCTGTCTGGAGTCTTTGACTTGCAACAGGTTATTTATCTTCCTATTTCTAAAGAGAGCGCTATTTTTTACAAAAGTCGTTTGGCTACTCTTAATTTCACATTTTATGATATTGCCAGCAAAGAATGTTTTTGTTTTTGTGGACAGAGGCTACCAGCAAACGTGGATCTTCTGAAATCGCTACTTGCATCTCAAAAGTTTTGGAGAACTACAGCAAAAAGCAAGTTAAAAATGTTTGCTTGTATTTCGATGGTTGTTTTGGGCAGAATAAAACTCCATTGTTGCTGCTATGTTGTTGTATTCTGTCAGTACATTTCACGACATAGAGGAAATTTCCTTAAGATATTTTGAAACCAACCATGGTCAAAATGAAAGTGACTCCGCCCATAGTGCAATAAGTTCGGCCATTTCAAAAGCTGGAGATGTCTTTGTACCTTCACAACTCACAACATTTTAAGTCTCTATCACAAGACCTTCGCGTTTTGTCTGTGAAATTGAGCGAAAAAGGCAGAAAAGTTAACTGGACAAATATTATGGAAATCATGGTCAAGAAAATCAATGAGAATTTTTTTTAAGTATAGTCACCTACAGAGTGACTATGATAGCATAAGGCTGAAACGAATTAAAAATACAATATCAAATATGAAAGTTACCCAGTTAAATGCAGAGCCTCCCAAATTAACCAAATCTAAATACCAAGACTTGATTTCACTTTGTTCAGGAGAATTACCGGTAATACGTTTAAGAGAATTTCAGGAATACTTTAGTGCTACACCTCGTGAAAACTAAAAAAAAATTAAGTTTTTGTTTGAGAAAGATTGTTTAATTTTTTTATTAAATACCTTTTTAATTATATTATTTACCACTGAAATATGCTTAGCCAAACATTGTATCACTATTTTATAAGTAAGTTTATGTACATTTTTTACATATTCATATCTTGTCGTATCTGAAAATGAGAAAAAAAAATCTCACAAAACGGCGTATCTACATTTTTAATTTTTTTCCCCAAAATAAGTACATAGTTTATTTTGTAACAAATGTATTTTATGTATCAAATGTTTACAAATATACACATAAAAATTCATTAATGAATTCGTATTATTAGATAACTTACAGTTATTTGAATTCAGAGTGATTTCTTATTTCTGCTCTCCTGTAAAATTTAGAAAATGTCAGTTACGTCACTTAGTGTGGAGAGCGACGACATGTATTACAGTTTCGATATCATAAGGTTTCAGTTTTATATAAAGTATATTTTTATAGGACAATCAAATGTTATCTTTATTATTACTTTTTATTGCTTTGCAACACTGTAAATAAAATCTAATAGCGTTATTTTTACTACTTTTAAAACAATAAATTTTTTAAATTGCAGAACATGTACGATATCAACTACCAACAAACCGTTTGGAATTCTATTTATGTAATTTCCTAGGTTGCTTTCATCATTAAACACATTCAATAATAACACTCACATAAAAACAAGAATTCAAACATGGACAAACTATAGGTCCATGTTTGTTAATTTTTTCAAGGTAGCTTTTGTGTATTTGGTGTTTCTAATTTTTATAAATATCTGTAAAGATTAATAGATCGAATTTATCTTTATGATTATATAACTAGTTACAATTGCCCTGCGAGAACATTATCTGTACTGGATGGTAATTATATTACATCCAAAGTCGTTAGAAACCATAGACCAGGATAAAGGGGGACTAGTAATAGGGTAGAGGCACCGGTTGTGACCATTTTAAGCTTTTGATCGACTTTGCAGCGTTGGCATAATTTTGTTTATACCGTAAACATTTTTTCAGTTTATAATATATGAGCAATGAGGTTTTAGCGACCAAAATTTAAATATAAATATAAAATATATGTGTGTAGAGTTTGTATATAGCTTTGTCAAAAACCAATTTTCACCAGTTGTGGCCACAATGTTCTAGTTGTAGCCATAGGGAATGTGCATAGAAAGTTGATAGGTATAATGAAGTATTTGAGCATATTTTACACACCCCCGAAAGAAAACTTTAACAAAATATAAAGATAAAATTTTTAAAAAACTGTATATTGGGTAATAAACTTTTAAATTTAGAAACATTTAAAGTAGATATTTTAATTCTGTACCCCCATTGTTGGTTTTCTATTACATAAAAATATATAAAAAAATAAAAATAGCAAATCATTTTTGTCAGGCCATTTCCAATACTGTAGGCTTTTTTGCATTGCGCAGCAATAATACTCATTGTTCTCTATTTGAACTATTTTAGCAGGATATGGGCTATGGTCATATTTGAGGATTACAAACGTCACTATATTTAATGAAGTTGCTGTACAATTTTCCTTGCTAATTTTCATTTTCTTTGGTTTCTTATTTTGTATTTCTATCTCACTTTCTCTTTTATTTTACATTTGGCTTTTACTTCTTGGCGCTTTTTACTCACAGTCTTAGTCTTTTCTTGTCTCAGTATTTTTACTCTTGGTGTTTTTTCTCTTGCTTCCATCAGCTCAATCCATTTATCAGATGTCATGACAGAAGGAAATGTTTGTCTTTTCTTTTTGTTGTGGTTGGAAGAATTTGAATCTTCTGGCCAGATTGCAAGATCTTTCAAAACGCCACTTACAGATCTTTTTTTAAAAAATCTTAATTCATTGTCCTGGTTCTCTTTTTCACCTTCCAAGTTTACTTCTATGCTATTATTTGTGGTGATGTCAGTTGTTTCTATGCTATTATTTGTGGTGATGTCAGTTGCTTCTTTTATATCTATTGCATCTTCAGTTCCTATCTTTTCTTCCTCAAGTTTCTATATTGAACTCTTCGATTAGCTTTTGAACAGAAAACACAAGTCCTTCACAATTGACAGGAAACCCTGTAGATGCTGATTCTAGAATCCAATGTAGTAGTTACTTTTCAATTTCAGATCCTAGGAAAAATGTCTTAGGTCTTCCCTGATAGCCCATTTCTGACTGATGTCCTTGGTACATTAAACGTTTTGGAAGCAGTTGAAACAGCCATACCCTCTTCTCTAATTGCAGATAGAAAATCAATGAAAAAGTTTCTCCAGTTGTGGCCATCTGTGTATAATATAAAAGGTATATAAAGGGAGTAAAATTGGGCCTGCAAGCTCTTTTCTCATCACTACAATATTTCCTATTTGTATAAAAACATACGGCAAGTAGATATCTTTAACCAGTTTTGTAAAATTATTCAAAAACTTACGTTACAATCCTTAACAAAATCGCTTAGAATAGTGATGCTGCGAAACACGCCTGTCTTATATAGCATCACACTCGAGACTGTTCTTTATTTGATACCTGATTTGAGAAGCAGAGGGTGCTAAACACAGTTACTTCGGATCTCACACATAAACAATGTTGCCACTTCTACTAGAATTCTTAATATTTAAAGATTTTGCCTCAAGTGGCCACAAAGGATAAATAATCACAACCAGTTCCTCTACCCTACGCTATACTGCTACACTACAGCGATTGTGAGCAAAATTAAACGTCCGCCATTTTAACGGAGGCAGACAAATCGATTGATCCCACTTAGAATTTTGTGATTATTTTTATTTATTTAATTGAGATACGTGTAGGGTGTTATAATGGTGAATTGTGTAGTATTTAGTTCTAAGAATCGGACGGAAAGAAAGGTTGACCGAATAACCTTCTACAGATAAGAAAAACATTCGTACATTCAATGTAATTTAATTTTAAACGAAAATTTTAACCAAAATTCATAGATTATGTTTACCTCTTCAAATTTTGGACTTTACTTGTAATATTAAAAATTATATTATACCAATTTATGTTACTATTCATTCGTAATTTACTTTTTAAAGCGGCAAGGACACCTTGAAATCCCAGTGGCGTCGTGGTTTGGCTGAAATTTAAGTCCTTTCGCGTATTTATCAACAAATACACTTATTATGATGGATTATGATGTGTAATTAATAATTTAGATTAAGTATGTTGGGAGACTGGGTAGACTTGATCCCCATTTTGGTTTATCGCTAATATTTAAAAAAAAATTATGTATTTCAAGATATTTTTTCATCACCATCTAGAAAAGCTATCTCTCTACCTAACTAAATCATCTGATCATAAAATAAATGTGTATTTGGTACACTTTTTCACGTTTTTCCTGAACACTACGAAAGGATCAAGTGTCCGCTATTCTGGTAGACTTTATCCCTACATAGGGCAGACTTGATTATTAGGGGAACAAGTGTAACCTATGGTATAATATAAAATAATAAAAATCTTTATTGAATACGCAAATGATGTTTATTTAACATTTTCTAATACTGAAATTATAACAAAATCTAATCATCCAATTTAGGTCTTAAATAAGAGGCTTAACGTTGTATGTTAAGTTTCCGGAAACATTTTTTGAAGGTAAATGAGGTAACGCATTTGCTGTTTGATTTAAAATCTGGTGGATTTTTTTTACAACTTGATATCTGGCATTCTCAGCAATGTCAGTCTTAGCAGGCCACTTATTTTATGATCATCTATCTTTTCTACAAATTTGACAATATAGCAATTATCTGTCCGAGGCTGAATTTGACCAACATAACGATGTATCAAATTTCGCATCGACGTATCAGTCGTTAGTTTCAGGCATCGTATTATTTTCATTGTCGTTTTCAGATTCACAAGGTGATGAACTATAACGATCTTGGTCTTCAGAAACATCATAATTCATCATCTTATTCTTCTTCAGATGACGACTCTATAAATGCTTTTAAATTACGTTTTGTTTTATTCACTTTTCATTGGTCACTCTATGTGTCTTTTTGTTTTTTTCTCTTTTCTCAGCAATAGTTCCTCCACTAATTTTTTTTCAGGTGTATCGGTTAATATTGCTATGCTCTTTTTAGGGGTTCTTTCTTCCACACCTCGTAGGATATTGATAGGGGGTTTTATCAGCCACAGCTTCCAGGACTCTCTGTAGAGGTTTGCTCTGTTAAACTTAAATGTAAAGTCGCTCCATCAGCTTCAAAATAGATGGCGACGAAGGGCAGGCGTCTAGCACAGTAGATGTCGAAAGTTGTGGTGATGTCAATAGCAAATTTGCTTCATCATTGAATTGTCTTTTATTGGTCATCATGCAACTGTCTCTAGATTGACTTCAGGTTCATCTCTAATAGGTCTGTCTGTCACATACGATGAGATGAACTCATCGTCGGTAAAAATCTCATTATTTAATGGCAAAACCCTGTTACTTGGAACCCGCTCTGAATATTTTGAGGAGTAAATGCCTTTGGAAAAGCATGCCCCAGTAACTCTGATAGGTCAAAATCGGTATACTTCTTCCAGGATTCTGAATTATCCAGTTGTCGCAAGCACTCTAAAGTAGGCTTTGAGTGGCCCATATACAGATCTGTCAAGTGGTTGAGTTTTCTGTGGAGTGTGGGGAGGTATTGTGAGAAGATGAATACCACATTTTTTGGCGTAATTTAATTATTCTATGCTAATGTGACTATCATGGTTATCCATTATAATCAACATCGGCGAGTCCAATGAACATTTGCTGTATTTCTTTATGTGTTGTAGGAAATTCACAAAATTTTCCGCCGTCATCCATTGTGAAGAGAATGTACTTCCATCCGTGCCTGCAGGTGCACCTTTCAACATACTATCCTGTCAATTTTTTTTGTGAGAAATCTTATATGGGGGATATGGTTTCCTATCAATTTATTGCAAATCATGCTGTTACCAACTCCCCACGCTGACTCCCTTTGTAGATTTGTGAACTGTATTTAGCCCTATCTCGTCAATATTCCAAATGGCCTCTGAGCCAAAATTATGTTTAGCTAAGACTGAACAGATTTTCAAAACATTTTGAAATGTTGTGACAGTTGAAACTCGTGGACCTGCTGAGACTGGTGGCTTCAGATACCAGCAGGCATAAATGCAAATTTCTTCGCATGAAGCCGTAGAACCAGTCTGGTGTGGCAACATTTTTTGTCCATTTTTGGATTTTACAAGCTGGTTTATTGTTTTGAACACCTAATTAATATGCTAACATCTGCACGCAATTGGATGTTAATCCGTAGTGAAGTTTGCTTGCTTTTTCACAGTAATTAGCTAATGCAGTCTCTTCTTCGTCTGTGAAAATTTTCAATTGTCTATAGTCGAGTTCATAGATTATTTCATCATCTGGTTGTTGTTTTTGTTTCCTGGCATATCTTTTTAACGTCATCAAAGGCACATTAAATGACTTGGTGGTGGCTTTGATGGTGTTGATCTGCAACACATGTTTCACAGCTGCTTTTAGTTTTACTTTAACAATTAATTTACGTTTCTTAACGCCATCTTTAGGTTTATATGTTCTTGGTATTTCGACATACACTAAAACAAACAAAACCTAATTACATAATCCTTAACATAATGTATAGCAGCACATGTAGAGAGTTGATCCCGGATCAAGTATACCTGGGGACCATTTATTTACAAAACTATTGTTTTCGTAATCAAAATAAAAATATATTTAAAAGAAAAACTATCTACACATAAACTTGAACTAACCATTTTACCTTAAGTTTGTGTGTGATTCTTATTTTATAAAAATAATATCTCAAAATAACAATTAAAATACACACAAAAAAAGATTTTGACTGCTCGAAAACAAAACACACCAGTGCTCTGAAGTTGTCGATTTTAAACTGTCAAAATGAAATTTGGTCATTGACAATTACAGTAAAGATCAGTGTTGCCAGTTTATAAATTGAAAATAACCTGTTGTTTTCGATTTATGGCCTGAGATCAAGTCTCCCGGGTGATCAAGTGTACTCAGTCTCCTATTGATTATCGATTGATCACTTTATTTTTAGTTGCTTCCGCTATTGTGCTTTGAAATAAGGACTTTAAATTTGAGTTGAATAGTAGGGTTTATTCTTTGGATATTGAACGTACTCGAATTAAAAAAAAATTGTGTTTAGTCGAATCGTAGGTCATAATGCCTTCGTCATAGGTTTGGTTGTCGATTCTAACCCTTTATATGATTTTGCAATGAAATGGTTACAACAATTACAACTAACCCCATTTTGTCAGTAACATAACTACCATAGAAAAATAAAAATCCGGTACAATTTAGCATTTATACGTCATAAAATGCTGAGGAATCGTAATTGCGGTTGTCTACTGCATTTAAACATAAAAATACATTTCAAAAGATTTATTAACAAAACAAAGCGGTAATAATAAAAAGGACAAACCATTAAATACTTCCAGTCAAATAAAATAGCAAATTCAAAATGTTGGTCCACACAAGTGGAATTCCACACAAGACATTTTCCTTGGGAACATGGCATAATTGTTAAGCCATCAGAGCGTTTTCCGTCTGTCCGAAAAAGACCTGTGGGTTCCAAAATGACGGAGACGTTTACAGAAGAACATGCTCTTTGATGGTGTCGTTGATCGCCAAGTGAAAGGGGAAAATCTTCCTGCACTTTTCTGACAGGTTAGTCCGTTAGGACCGGTTCTCTAGAATCGGGGCTTCCCATTCTTTCTGTGTGTTGACTGCCGGGAGTTGAGGATTATTGGCAAAGAGATTCCAGGTGTCAAATGCTGCTACTCTGTCAATATTATTTGGAGGGTCAAAAGGTAACATGCTGCTGACTAGCTGGGTTGTACTCTCCACAGAGGACAAAAAGGCGGGGATTGCATAATCACTGGCACGATTGGATACAAATTCCTCCATTATGGACAAGGAGGATGCTTGCTGCCTCTGTCTCTGTCTCTTCCTCCAAAACTGACATTCAGCAGGTCGGACGGACCAATCCGGATCCTCTCGTCAAAATTTTCCAATAGTTCTGGAAATTTGAAGATCGGGCAGCACCTCTGTATATACACCAACTTCAATATGTCCAAACAATTTTTGAGCAAAGACAAGGCTATGTGACTAGAAGAGAGGGCAAATGTTGAATCATTCGGCTGACTTCTTTTAATTTTGTTGACCAGCGCACAGACGAGTATACCGTGTATAAGAACCGATCAAAAGTCGAAAACTCAAATTTGGTTAAAGTCTATTACAAATCGTTAATCGTTGAAGTTCAATAACGGCTACATTACAAAACCGCCAATTCGGTAACGCCCCTCCCCATCGCCGACCATAAGTGCAGTCGTAACCTAGTCGATGTATGAATTACTTGTCTTGTTCTCGGCGACCTCTCAAAACCCTAATCTTTTCATTCGCATTTTGTGTTTGTGTTGGTGGAGTTTTATAATAATAATCACTATGGATTTTGAAGAGAAAGGTGCACTGTACTTAAATTATTTATATTTAATTTTAATATTGTACTTAATAAAGTAAGATACCTTCATATGTTTTTACACTTAAAATGTAACTTTATTTTTGGTGAGCGCTATGTATTAATGTGTTTTTGTATACGTGTTAAGTCTAGTTAACTTGTAATTTTGGGTAACGTAAAACTTAGACTGCTTGTATTTTGTTTTTAAAGGAAATGTCACGCATGTATCCGCTATTTTTTTATTTACATAATTTTAGCAAGTAAGGCAAAACAAGTTAAAAAAAAACTGAATATTTCGTATTTGTTTTTTTTGCAGAATCACCAGAGATGGTCGACGGAGATGACTAGAAAATCGCTTTATGAAATCCTAAAACAATGCTCGGACAGGAAAATAGACGACAAACTTGTTTTTTAGAAGACCATCTAAAAAAAATAACTAAGTGCCCTAAAAATAAACAGAGTTCACTGAGACATTCCCTAAAGGCCTTCAAGTTTCAATTTAAGCAAAAATTGAAAGCTGCCAGCAACACAGAAGAACGTTTTTTGACGAAGAATGAACAATGGCTCAATACTACTATAACGCTCCCTACTTGGATACCAAAAAAGCTTGGCCGATCAACTAAAGATTTCAATGAATCGAGTGAGACAACAAAGAGGCGCAGAACAAAGGATTTGAGTGCCATGCGATCAGTTAACCTATGCGGACCTAATGAGTCAACGTGCTGCAGGAGATAGTGACGCTTCTGAAGTCATAAAAGATATGACTTTATCGCCTACAAGAGCAAAGAAATACAGAAAACTATTTCTTCTACTCAAAAGGATGTAATCAAACAGCACACACCATCACAAGCTTTATCAATTTTTGTGGAAGCTGATTTGACAAAGAAAGCAGTATGAAGTTATTCGTGCTGCCTACAAAAATATATATCTTTGTTATTCTCTTGTAAAAAGCAAAAAAAAGACTGTTATCCTCTAGAACAATCAATAAGAATTACAGAAACGTGTACTGAAATTATGTTGCAGGGTATTCTAGATCACACGTCTGCATGGTTGTGTGAGTACTTAGGTGAAGTACTTGAATGTTTAAATGAAGAAGAAAGAAGAAATTTGGAGGTGATATCAAAATGGGGTTGTGATGGGTCACAACAACAACAATTTAAACAGATATTCCAAAAGAACGTAGACAGTGCAAATGACGCAAACATTTTCCAAAGTTCACTTGTGCCAATACGACTCATATGCAATGCTGCTGGTCAAAATAAGCTAATTTGGCAAAACCCAGTACCATCCTCTACAAGATACTGCACACCAATACGTATCCGCTTCATCAATGAAACAAAATATATTACTAATGAAGAAATACGCTACGTAGAAGATCAAATTAAAAACTTGAGAAATGCTACAATATTGACAACATATGGGCGTATAAAACTTCAGATAAAGTACACGTTAGCATTTACAATGATCGATGCAAAGGTATGCAATGCTGCGACGAACACGGCATCGACCATGAGGTGTTACATATGCGGGCAAACCTCAAAAGATTTTAACAAATTGAATATAAAAAACCCAGAAAACCGCGATACCCTTAAATTCGGATTATCAATACTACACGCACGGATTGGATTTTTTCCCTCCTTCATTTATCTTATAAAATACCCATAAAGAAATGGCAAGCGAGAACTCAAGAAGATAAAAAAAGCGTGGCCGATACAAAACAGAAAATACAAAACGCTTTTAAAGATGAGATGGGATTGTTGGTGGATATTCCCAAGGTAGGGTTTGGGAATACAAATGACGGGAATACTTCAAGAAGATTTTTTTCAGATCCCGAAACTTCTTCCCGCATCACGGGACTTGACGTAAATCTTATAAAAAATGTAATGTTATTTTAGAGACATTATCAAGTGGACACAATATCAATGTTAAAAAATTTGAATATTTTGCAGATCAGCGAAACTTTACGTAGAATTGTATGAATGGCACCCAATGACACCAACAATACACAAAGTTTTGAGACATGGAGCCAATGTTATTGCTCACGCTATAGTGCCTATTGGTTAACTATCCGAAGAGGCGGCTGAGGCCCGCAACAAACATTTTCGCACTTACAGGGAAAATTTTACAAGAAATTTTCGCGGGAAGTCTGTAATAGAGACGTTTTAATAGATTTCTCTTAACATCTGACCCTTTCTTGAGCAGTAGTAGAAAAACGCATCAAAAAAGAAGTAAGCCTTTCTCCAGTGAGAGATTAGAACTCTTGTTACCGGAGACATCGGACATTACTTTAACAGAGTCAGAGACAGAAAATGAGGATGTGTCTAGTGATGGTAATTAATCATTGAATTTAAGTAATTGTTTTTTTATGTAATTATGTATATATTATACTATTTTTTTAATTCATGTGTGATTAATGTTTAAATACAAAATTACAATCCTAATTGGTTTTTTATTACATACTGGATTGATAACAACCATAAAATAGTTTTGAGCAACTTTTGAGGCGAGGCGTCTGTGCGTCGGTCAAAGGGGCTCCCAAGAGCATAGCCTCGTCCTTCTTCAAAATTGGATTCCTGAGAGAAGGGTAGCGATTACTTCCACCCATTCTTGATCCTCGTCTCCAGTCACCAGGAGTTCACACTTTTTGGGGTTAAGGTGGAGACCCAGTTCTTGCGCGGCTGCAATGACCAATTGAAGATCCTCGAACACTAGTTTTCCTTTTCCACTAAGTGTCCCATCATCCAAGTACCATTGATTCAGTTTAGATTTGAGAGATTCGACAAGGGGGTGAATGCTTTTGCAGAAGAGTGGCAAAGAGCACGGATCTCCGTGTTGTAATCCGTCCTGCGAGGGATAATGTCGTCACCATAGAATAGGTGAGTCGGAGCAGTGTATTCCAAGGTGGGTTAGTGGGAGCATTATAGGGGAGGTTCTGTCAAAAATTATTGCCCTGATGAGGGGGTAGTAGGCGTTTCTAAAATCTTTCTTCTTGACAGAAATAATCTGGTGGCGTGAACCACTGCCTCACATCCACCTAGGGTTCCAAATCCCATCTTGTGTGGGCGAAGACTAGGATTATTTCTTCCATAGTAATCTGACAAACTAACTTAGCAGCAATTTGTTTTAGGGTACACCCCACAGCTATGGGGTGAACTCCTCCTCCTTTTTTTTCCAGGGCCGTAAGGTTTGCTTCAAATAGGAACGGAACAATGGAGATAGGGACATTACCAGCCACATTAGATTAATTACTTGAGTGAGGGCATTCAATAAGTCATCCCTTGCTTGGCCAATCAAGCGTGAGGTCAGGTCCTTGAGATGGGCAGAGCTTAGTCCATCCGGGCCACTTGCACTGCCAGGCGGAAAAGATTTTAGGGTTTTTGACACTGCTTCCTGGTCTACCACCGGTGCTGTTGAGGTTAGCGTTGGGGGTGTAAAATCCCTAGATTGGTTGGGGTGTATTGCTTTAAGGGCTGCTAGAGTTTCAGGGGTACTAGGTGCCACACCCTCCGAAGAAGATAGGAGGCGTACTGCTCCCCGAATATTTCCCTCCGACATTTTGGATTGGACCTGTCGTGTTAAAATGACCGAAGGGTCCCGTGGAGATGAATTATTCAGAGGCCTGTGTGAGACTGGGTCGGGTTCTATGTCTCTCGCGTGCCATCGTGTCAGGTTTTGACAGATCTTAGTCGTCAATGACTGATTTTGGCCTCCAGTGTCCTTTGAATTCCCAGTCAACACCACAAGGGGAAAGATCAGCAAGATTCTTGCCATAAACAGTCAAACAGTCGTCAAAGTCAAATTTTGATTATTTAATGGTATTGTAGACGCAGTACACTTTTACGAATTAAACCAATTATTCAATATGCAGAAAATTTACACCCAGTTCCACCAAACTCGATTAAATTTAACCCTATGGACTGATCTCAGTTATTCAAATATTAGTTAAACTTATTTTTTATTTATTTTATCTACACCTCCTGTATGTTTATTGCCGTTTTTGATTAAGAAGGACATCAATTTTACGTTTTTCTGTTTTACTATATATTTTTATTGCAGTCGTGGGTTCTGGGTCATATTTAGAAATTCCTATGAATATACATTTATTATCAGCCCACTTGACAACAATAAAGCCTTTTATAATCAAATGTACCTTTTCCTTGTTTCATAAGAATTTCATCGGTTTTAATTGACCCACCACCAATTCTGTTCATCATTTTCTTTCGTCTTTTGTCTTTCAGGAGATAGAACAATGGCAAAATTGAAAAATAATTATTGAAGTAAAGCACTGAGTTATTAGGATCAGGTAGAGATTTACATAGAGAAATTACAATTTCAGCTCTTACTCAAGTGCAATCTCATCTTGACTAATTTCATTCGTACTTCCTTTCAGTATATTGAAAATTTCGCTCCCTTGGTATGGAATAAAGTCTAGTATAACACCAGAAACGCTTGCAGTTATGAAGAACTTGTAACCCCACTTATGAAGTTTATTTTGTATATATTGCCGTTTTGGTACCTTTATAGGCTATCATGGTTTCGTCAATCGAATAGGAGGACGGCTACTTCGGATTTTTTGTATAAGAGGGCGTAATTTGAAATATACATCCTTTGTGTTTTCTGTTATTAAATCATTGTTATTAAAGTGAATAAAACTTCTTAAAAGCTTAAATCGTTTCAGTGCATCAAAATGGCTATTTGCTTCACTGTAGTGCCATTCACTCAGTAATCTTCGTAAAAAGGCAATTGAATGATGCCCATTAGCAGAAGTATAGCAAAGAAATATGTCGTCGCCTTGGTCGTTGACAAGACTTTGTCCTCTTACTTGTATACTGTGAATATTAGTTTGGTCTACAATATCCGTAACTATATCTAGAGAAAAAAATAGTGAAAGTACGTCGTCATTGACAAGGATAATAAATGGATCATCATTCTGTTATAGAGGCAAATCTTCTTTAGTTCATTTGAAAATATGTGGCAAAGTTTTGGACTCGAGACATCTTCCTCATCCTCCGATAACGAACTATTTTGTCCCCTGAAATTTTTCTTCTGCAGCTGGTTATACCTTTTAATGTATCTTGGTAAGGAAGCATGATTGATGTTGTTCTCCGTGGTTTCATCAGATTCTGAATCAGCTAAAATTTTTCAACCAAGATCTAAATCAATACAAAGCTTGTGATAATATATTTTTACCAGTGTGAATTGTCTGGACCACCTCTTAGTCGGATATTTGAGGTTGGGAGAGGAGGAGCAAAGTACACTTTTTCTTAAAAGTTACGGGGCCTTGTTTTGTTGAATTCTGAAGTCTGCAAGGGGAGAATAGAGAATTAAAACTCAATCGCTCAATGTGACCAAATGGCAACAGATAAGTTGTTGATTAGTAAAATAAAAAACAAACGTACTTACCATACTAGCCAGTTTTTTTAGCAGCACGCGGCCACTGAAACACTACCCGCAACCATCAGAAGAATGATGGAAAATTCCTTTGCGAACTTGTTGAAACAGGAGGTTCAGCCTCAACCAATATGAGCAAGATGTCACCATATGGTAGCATGGACCGACTCCTCATAAAATTTACTCACTTTGCATGAAACAGAGTTTGAAAATTATGTTACCATATGGTTGCATTTCTCACAAAACCACACCTTAATTTTTTTACTCCGGACCGATAAAGGGTTAAAAAAAATTGTAATGAGAACCCATTCCATTGGCCAGATGTCATTTTTAGAAAGGACATCACCTTTTTAAACTGGTGTAACATTTCATCAAACAAATCCCTACTCATTTAGCTCATTTCAACTCGAGAACTAAATTTGAGCTGATGTTTATAAACTGGAAGATTTTACACAAAGTTATCGTCAAGGTTGATGACCAATATGTACAAACCGCTGATCGTTGCCCAGAATTGAAATGTTATCCGCACTGTATATTTAACGACAGAACACGATTTGTTTTTTTTTTTTTTTTTTTTTTTTTTTAAAAAAACTTAAAATATTTTTAATTTTTTCTCATAGTCGATAGTGAAATAATTCATCAACATCTTCGAAAATTTACACAAAATCTAACTAGTTACCGATTGTACATTTTAACATGTTAAGAACACGTCAAAAAATTTGAACACTGTAAATTGTTTTTTTTTAATTAATGAATTTACATAATTCATAAGAATGAAAAATTTTAAGTGGAAGACTATTTAACGGTCAACACTTAATATCGCCGATATACTCGTAATATGTTATCTGGTTCATTAGCACAAAGTAGTTCAACTAATAGATTTATCTCAAATCTTAAAAAATACCATTCTTTAAAACATTTTAATTTTTTGCTAATGAGTTTTTATAATTTACTTGATGGATCATTTATTTTATCTAGATCTGATCGCCTAGTCAACAGTTGAGTTGTCTTTGTTATTTCAATTGTAGTATTCAATACCGCTTCTAAAAAATTTTAATCAATTTCCACTACCCATTCCCACAAATAAGATTGAAATTTACATTTACATTTATCCAACTTTGCTTAATTCCATCAAATCATATGATTTTATTTAACGAAGAATGTATCAAAAAAACTCAACAATAAATTTAAAAAAGTTCAAGAAATACGGAAATGTTCGAATTGAAGAATTGAATTGAATATCAATGATTTTTGTATAGTTAGGGGTTGCGGTTGGGAATGGAAGAATATGACCACCCCAAAAATAAAATAACTTTACGAAATGGAAGTAACCAACTTTCACTTAGAATGCAAAAATGGATGCATAAACCACAA
Organism: Abscondita cerata; assembly: GCA_030710515.1. Classification (NCBI taxonomy): domain Eukaryota; kingdom Metazoa; phylum Arthropoda; class Insecta; order Coleoptera; family Lampyridae; genus Abscondita; species Abscondita cerata. The sequence continues at coordinate 54,035 of JALBCR010002622.1, read as the reverse complement.
AATCATATAAATAAAGCAATGGTTAAATATATTAGTGTAAGTAGAATAGTTACATTTCTGCCATAAAAATATTGAATCAGTTTTGGTATATTAAAAACAGCATTAACCTCGAAATTTATAGATTTAATTTTAATCTACTTTTTTTGCAAAGTAATAAAAAACCGTAAGCAAACGTAAATAATTAAATTATGGAAAAGACAGAAAAAAAGCTGCATAGAAATGAAATCATTAATATTTAAAACAGAAAAATTTGATATAAGAAGAGCAATAAAGTTTCTTTTAATACCTCTTTTAGTTTTTAAATTACATATTTTATTTTTTAAGGTTTATTTGAGATTATTGCATACGTTAACTTTATTATTATTATATTTTATTTTGTAAATTCATTTACCATTAACTAGGTTCGACAATTATAAAATTGTGTTGTATTGCATTGTTTCTGGGCGCCGAATCAGACAATCGACCGGGGGAAATTACAAGATCATTGAAGTACAAGAATCCGAATAAAACCTGAAGATGACGACATATCACCAGCGCAGCGGCGGCTCACACAGCGTTCGGAGTAGTTTCTGAAATGTGAACCCGAACGCTCAACATCTCTAACTCTTGGAAAACGCAAGCCTTCAGATTTATACCGAACCTTAGAAAAGATGACCTGATGAAACTGAAGAGCCGTCGAGCTATCAGCTTATCAATATTAAGAGAAACCTCTGGAGAAAATTATTACCACTTGCATCAAATTATAGGGTTGATCTGCATCCGGATGATCCACCAAACATCAGTACGGTTCTGGAAACTGATTTATGAATCATTTTTGATGTAGAACTTCCGGAAGGATGTCATATCGAGGGTTACGCCGACAGCACTATGCTGCTGAAATACCTACAAGAACTTGAAGCACCAAACTAAACAACTCTCCAGTAAACCTAACACGATGGGCCAATCGACGAAAGGAGTGAAGTTTTCAGACCTTAATGGTAATAAAATCAACAGTTTATACGTTTTCGATGCTGCTCTTTACAGCAATAATAACAAAAGTTTCAAACGCTACGATTTTTAAGGGTAAATGACAACTGGTACAAGATATAAAAGATATTCAATTGTTTTATATGTCAACAGTGCATTTTTCCGATTTTAAAAATACGCGCGTAGCTTTTTGCAATGGGCGTATAGTATGCAAGCATCTTAACTAATAAATTTTGGTGTGTAGAGTACTGTAAACAGCGACATTGAAAACATAGGTTACCATTCGTTCTTTCATAAGATTCAATACCAGAAAATGCGAGGCGTAAGTCTGCAACAAGAGTCGTAAACTTACTTAAGATCGGTGCTGTAGCAAAATTATATAGCTTTAAGGTAAGATATGCGCTGCTGTGGTATATGAAGGTGCAATTCAACCTGTTATCTCTTACGCCGTTGAAATATGGCAAGAACCCAATGCAGCCCGAATCGTACGGAAATTCTCTTCTGCCCAACGAATTCTGAGATAAAGCTGCGCGGGCCTACAGAAGAGTTTCGACCGGGGCACTACAGTACTCAGCAACATACTGCTGATCAACTTATGTTTACAAAAACCGCCGCCCAAAAAAGAGCAGTCAAGAAAATGAACCGAGAGGTTGGCAATATGTTTTTCCGGAAAAATCGTGGCCTAACAGGAAAAGAAGGATTGCCCGATCGGAGATACTACACCGATGGGTCTGTGAATAACAACAACAACCCCGTTTTATACATCTGCTAGCTGACACAAACGCATTGCAGCATAGCGCGGCAAATTTAATGGTGTTTTCGAAGACTGGAAACTGGGAAAGAGGACATAGGAAAAGAACAGATGTCTAACTGCGTTGGACCAAAGCCCATATTGGCAACGCCCTCAACAAGAAGGACTGATACACTAGGGAAGAGGCAGCTAGGGTCAAAAATGTCGAACCTGCTATCGAGAATATACCGATTGCGGCACTCAAACTGACCCTAGGCAGAGGAAAGATCCATAAATGGAACGCACGCTGGAGAACCACACTCAAGGGAAGGTTAACCAACAGGTACCACACAACCCTAGAGGCTTGCTTATGGTGAAATTGGACAAAGGTTGGTCTGAGTTGGTCTCAACGTCAATGGATGAAAAACCTAGCTCCTGGATAATGCGATAGATATTTTAATTTTTACTAGGGATTCCGTGAAGTGTAGGGATTGTTCGTCCGTTCGTGCTGTAGTGTGTCGTATTAATATATATTTATTTATAAATCTCTTTTAATTTGTGACAGTTATTAATCTAAGTGATTATGTATTGTACAGTTTGTTGGTTTTATATAGTATGTTAGATGTGACTGTCACGCCCTAATTTCAAGAAGCCTTGGAAAAAGTCCGCATAGGTCGGGCGAAACTTCGGCATATTGAATCCAGGGTAGTGATTTAATTTCGTCGCTCTACTTCAAAGGAATCCCTAGTAAGATAATAGTCTTCAACTTTAATTTCGGAGGACAAATAAAATGAATTCAATAGATATTTTAATTTCAATAATATTGTTTTCGTATACTTTTTTTATATAATTCGTACTTTTTCAGTTTTTGTTCAAAAACTAATACCGTAAAAGACTCATTTTAGTTGTCTAATGACCGGTTGCATCAACACGACTTAAACTTAAAGAATGCTTAAAAACTACTATTGTTAAAATCATAGCAAAATATAAAATTCAATAAAATAGCGTTTTCGTGCTTAAAATCTCTAGCAACCGGCACTGTCCAGTGAAAATATCATTTGGGTGGGAAATAATTGCACAAACGAGAAAACACATAGGTTTTTAGGGGGGTCCTCGCTGAATATAAATCTGAGTTTTCAGGATCGACACACCCGGACTCCCCCCGCCTCCTGAATAATCGAAATAAGAGTTCAGTTTCTTCGAATGGCTATAACTTGTGATGCCGATCAGCGATCTAATGTTACCCTTTTGCGAAAGATTTTGCGCCCTATAATTTTAGGTGTTTTGAACAAAATTGAGGGAAAATCACGAGTCCAGAGGAGTCTCTGATACACATACTGTTCAGTTTTATCCCGAAATTTTTGAAAGTTTGCACTATGCGCCCATTCTCGCGCGAAAAAACAAAGGAATGCTACGCTATGCAGTGAGATTGTGGCTTTTTGCGGGTATCAAATTTGGTCATATCCAGCAAATTGCTCAGATCGATACTTTTTGAAGCCTTTCGGCTCCATTTTACGGGCTACTACGTTTTTGGCAAACAATGGGCCGCAAGAGTATTTTTTTTTAATTTTCCTCTTCGCGACGGCATAACTCGAAAAATATCCGTCCAATTAATTCGCGGGATTGATTTGTGTCTGAAAAACACATTTTTGAGTTTATATCTAGAAAAATATCGATTTTTCGAGTTTATATCGCGCAAAATCTTCTGCAAAACGATAACTTCAGATTGCTTGTACGATCACGGCATCCCGAGTTACAGTCGATCAAAGGAATTTAATCCTTTTCACGTTTATGGGGGGGAGGATGGAGGAGACGATGTTCCGGCGGACTGGAGATCCTGAAAACCATGTAGTTTTTTGCGTGATTATTTTTCACTCATTTTTTTAAATACGGCGGTTTAAACATTGCTAATAAAATTTTAACAAAATTTTCAAATTAAACCAAAAATTCATATAAATATGTTATTCCCCAGAAACTGATTTTTAGGTTATAAATCCAAAATTTAAGACTTGAAAAAAAATGATAACACAAGTTGATAGGTAATTTTGCTCACAAGTGAAAAACGTCACCTTCATTGACGTTCCTTGTATACACCGTGTCCCCTATGGGAACCTTGAAAACGGTAAGAGATACAGATTTTGTTAAATGGGAGAAAAGTTGCGCAATCAACAGCTTAAGAAAGTGGCGTTCAGAAATCTCCCAAAGGTTTTTTAGTTTTGAGTTATTTTGAAAACACTTAAATGATCTAAACTGTTAATTCATATAACTAATTATTTATTCTTAAAAAGTGAAAACTATGGACAGGTCCGTAATAGAAATTTTCTTAATCTTTGGAATCGTAATAAAAAGGGGTTTCAGAACCTGATATTAGAATATCAGTGCAAAAACAATACGTGTTAGGTTTAGGTCCAATATTAACGCCAGAAAAAAATTATGTTTAACATCAAAAAATTCAATTTTTTCAAAATATCTTAAAAATCAAAAAACTTTTCTAGGATTTGTAAACCCCATTTTTTTAAGCCTTTGATTGGGCAACTTTTCTCCCATTTAATGAAATCTGTATCTCTTACCGTTTCCAACATCACCATGGTGGTCCTCCTTATCTTGGTTACGGTGCTTGAAATCTTGAAAAATAATAAATATATGGAATGTTATCTATTCAAACAGAAAAATAATCCAAAGTCATACTTAAATTCTCCACATACAGGTCGATGTCATCTATAATACTGCATCAAGATTTACTATACTTTTTTCACTTTGTCTGATCAAGAACTATTGTATATTTTAATTGCATGAAATTGTAAAACTTTTAGAAACTTCTGCAACCATTTGATATTATAAATTTCATATTCAAAAAGTATTAATGGACTTACCCACTAATATATTTGGAATAGCAAAGTTGGACCATTCACTTATGAGTGTAACAAAGTCAGCAATATTCTGCCGTATTTCTTTTATTTTCTGGCAAATATCGCTTTAGAGATGTTGGAACAGTATTTGGTATTTGGTACAAGTTTGGAGGCAAGAGTAACGTTTTCATGCGGTTATTTTCACAATTGATGTGCACTTTAGTTGGTGATATGGACATGATATGTGTTATACATTTTTGTAAGTAACGGCAACTGTTAAACATAATAATATGGACATACCTCAGAATTTTTGTGTTCGTCTTCTTGTTGTTTGAGATTGTTATGTAAATATTTATTTATTTCTAATACTGATTTGTATCTTTGTTGCAGTATGGCGTATGTTTTTTCTTTCAATAACTTACTATTTTTTCCACTTATTGGTCTGTGTTAGACTATGGTGGTGAAAATTTTAAAAGGGCTTCCACAAGATATTTACGCTGTTTGGTCTTTTGTTGTTTTCTTTTTTGCTGGATGAAACTTCAAGTTCAGGTATTAGAAGTTACGTTGCAAAAGCTAAATAAAAAAATAAGAAAAAAAAAATTCAAAAAACATACCATCTTACAATCAAACTTAGACTTCATTGACACAGAATTCATTTAGGTGGAGAATGCTGGTCTTCTCTAAAATAATTTATTTACCAGTTACTTTGCTTTTAACATCACTGACTTTGCATATGGCTACTGCACAATACACTCCTGGAATCAAGAAAGTAATACGTTTTTAACACTTACTATAAAAGTAACAATTTACCTATGACTTTAAGAACTACAAAAAATTCACAAAATTCACAATAACAAAATCACAAAAAAAGCCGTGTATATACGGTGCATAACCAAAATCCAAACTTTTTGTTGTTTCTTGAATAATATCATGATTTAATTAATTTTTTTATTTTAAAACTGAATATTTTGTAAAGTAATTGAGATATTAAAAATTGGGTAATCAGCTTTAAATACTTTATTATATACCAAATTTATTTCATCACCACCATATTTACGACGACGACGCACAGATTTAGCGATTTGAATAATTTGATAATATGGAAAAATGTTACAAACAACTATGTTACAAAATATTCCAAAACATACTAAATCTAAGATGCAAAATTATCAACTGCGAAAAATCTGCACTTTGGCTGAAGTCAGGATGACGTCACAATACCGTCCTCTCAAGTCAGTTACGAAATATATTCTTAGATCTTGTTGTTAAACTACTATCACTAATGTTGAAATTTATTAAACTAATTGGAAATTATATTTTAAAAATTTGGTAAAATCTCTTCAAAATGATGTTCTTTGCCTACACTTATGGGAAGTATTCCATTCCAGTCAACGTTTTCCACTAATTCTATCCATATAAAGAAGGGTTGAAACATTTTCCAAAATTTTTTTGGGTTATTCCAGCAATTCAATCTTAAACATTATTATAACTAAAGTCGAATACACACCACTTTATAGTTTCATTCAAGACTTGATTCTGAACAAAGTTTTCTGAGTGTTTATTGGAACTGGCGAAGAGTATTTTGTCTCTGAATATTCTTCGTTTGAAGATAGCTTCGATGTGGTGCCTTTTGTAAATTCTTCCTGCGCGGTCTGAGACTCTGGGTATGTATGGAAGGTAGTGGGTTGGCTCTCAGATTCCGGTGTTCTCTTAGTCTTACTTCATCTTTTGATCTCCTACCTGATGTATCCCTTAATGTCCAAGACAGTTTTCAAGTGTTCGAGTTCCAACTGAAGATTATCAGGTTCATAGATTCTTCGCACTCGTTCCGTCACGGTCTAGATTATTCCGAACTTTTCACCTTGATAAGGCATACGTGTTCGTGTGTGTAGATTTTCAGTACACTGTGTAGGCCACTGTTCATCTTTTGTTTCCATGATGAACTAGATAATGGTGTGCTGACGGTTGACGGTTATAACAACAGATTGGTTAGAAATGCCATCGAGATCCATAAACCTCCAGAAAATTCAACGGAAAGGATAAAGCCAAACCTGGAATCGGATCATCAAGAACACCCAAAAGGCACCTTAAGAAGATCCGCACTTCACCGATGCGATGCCTCGTTTGATCCAGTATAAAGACAATCTGCGAAACAAAAATCATCAGTTACATCCAACATCAGAGATGAAAGGGCCTATGAAGAAGCGGACTAATAATGTTAGCAAAACACTATGAAGAAATTCTAATCAACGACGGCCTTTAGACCGTGAAGTTTTCAAATTGACGATGTTGAACATGTTAAAGATTGTTTCTAATACCCAAATTTTATTTATCCCTTATAAAAAAATAATTTATTGTGTTTCGTTGAAACTCACGTTGGATAATCTCGAGTTGTGAAGAACTCATGCCGAATAACGGCGTAAAGATGAACTGGCATCAAAATGAGCTTACCCCTTGAGATAATTTCATGTCGAGAACACTGTGTCGAGGTATCCGCGTCAATTGAGCTGATTTAGATAGAGACATCGCGACTTCGTGGTGGTGTTAAGCACTACTTTCTTTAGCAGGTTCCTTGAACGGAACTTTAATCAGGAATTCAAATTCCCTCCACGTCAGCTTTGTTTAGTTGTTTCAGGTAGTGTTGTAGTTTAGGTTTTCTAATTTAGTGACCATCACGCGTGTACCGGGTGGTCCAAATTGCTTGTCAGAATAGGACATTTCGGTAACCATAAGAAATAGAAAAAAACGAGTGGCCAAGTGTCGATCTCTTTTTTGAGAAATGTTTAGTGGTGAAAACAAAAATTATTTATCTTTTTTGTTTTTGTTTTAGTTATAGCCAAAACTTGAGTGTTTTTTATTTCTAGCTGAAACTTCCTAACTCGGTTGCCTTTAAAGATACGAAGAAACCGATTTTACATTGTTAAGGCACTTTTATCAGTAGAATCGATTACTCAAATCAGATTTTTAGTTTATGCCTTTATTTCTGGCCTACAGCATAAAATTGATTTTTTTAAATGTAAATCGTAGTATGTAGGCAATGACATAGTTAGAGAGAGTGTTTTTCCTCTTTTAAAAATGTATATTTTATGGGAGCTAAATTTATTATTTATTTATCAAAATTAAAATAAACTAATTATTTGCATTTTTAATGTAAAAATTATTATTTAGATGGCTATGATAAGAACAATTGCAATTAACAGTTGGTTCTACTATCAGAGTAAACATTTATTCTTATGTTATTATTATGTTTCTGTTTTTTCCATGCTAAATAAAACAAATAAAATAAAATGTATCTCATCCATTTACTATGTAACTGTGGCAACGATTAACACACGTGTGTATTTATTATACAAACGTATTTGATGACTGTTTATTAAACACAATTCCTATAAAATATCAATAAAAGAACTAAAAATTGGTTAGATTAAATGTTTAAACTGGCCCCATTATTGTCCAAACACAACTGACACCTTCTACTCACACTTGCAATTAAATTATGAATATGAATGTTAGAAACCGAATTTAGGCATTCTTCAAAACTTTGAATTAATCCTGAAGTTTATTGTGCGGAATCTTATACAAATTATCCTTTACATACCCCAAAGAAAAAATCAAGCGGCGTCAAATCGGGGATCTTGCCGGCCACCTTTGAGCCCCATTTGTTCCAAGCCAACTATTTCCAAAATTATTATTTCAGAAATTTGTTATAATTCGAGCTTTTGTATGCAGGTGCTCCGTCATGTTGATAAAATATATTTCTTCTTTGTCGTAATGGCATATTGTCGATAATTTCTTCAATGTGTTGTAAAATCTGTAGGTATCGTTCAGCGTTCAAGTATTCGTGGTAAATGTGATATGCAATGATACGATTGTTCATAATAGCACACCATACGTTAAAACCGTATCTCCCTTTGTTCAATTTAATGGTTGACAATTTGGGGGGGTTCGTATCGGACCACCAGTGCGCGTTATTTTTATTAAAAATACCTGCGCTACTAATGTGCGCTTCGTCTGTCCATATAATATTTCTGGCAAAAATTCATCGTGGTGTTGTTTTTCTAAAACCATTGACAAAATTCTAAACGGCGGTTATAATCACCTGCATTAAGGTGATGTACCTTTCTAATACTATATGGTATAAATTTATTTTTTTTAATTCTAAGTGAACGAACCCGAGATACACCAGCTTCATGTTCTATTTGACGGATAGATATTTTCGGATTTTCTACAGCAGCTGCCAAAACGTTAACTGTGTTCTCTTCTTCTTCTTCTTTAAAATCCTTTTTTGGTCGTGGTTTGTCGAAAGATCGGTGATTAGTTAAGTTTTCCTTCAGCCTACTAAATATTCTGCTGTTGGGTTGTTTCAGGATACCGATTAAAATACAAGTCAGCAGCCTCTGCGGCATTTTTATCTGATATAATGTAGCACACTAACATATTTTTCAAAATTTTCAAAATTCATTTTAAAACGCATAAAAATTGTTCTTTATTATCAGATGAGTAATTTTGATTTTATTTGCAAATCTCCTGCTAACGTGTTCGCTATTGGAGTGAACCGCTTTGTGAGAATTCACTGTTCACTTCGGCATAAAATCTAAAAGTGTGTCTAAATACTGACTAATAGCATTTAATAGCTAAATGTCATATCAATTACAGGGCCCGTATGCTTATATTCGGGGTGTTTGTATGAAACGCGATAAAACAACAAATTTCAATAAAGTTGTTTTTGAGTTTTATATAATTTGAGTGAAGGTGAAATTAGTGCATAAAAATATGATTTATTTAAAAAAATGTTTTGTTGAATTTGTTATTTTCCATTGTGACAGATTACGCATCACTTGCACTACAAACTGTAATTTTCTAGAAAAACTGTGTAGAATTTGAGGATTGATAATTGTGCACGAATTACTTAATTAAGTATTAGTTGTTTGAAGTTTAAGTAAAATGTCCAAGTCTGCTCGTCAGAGGAAAAGAACGGCTGCATCGCCATTGCACCCAATCTCGTCCGATGGTGATGATACGGATCTACAAATCGGCGACGCAACACAACCAGTAAATTCTCAAACAAATCAAATGGAAATATTGACAGAAAGTGTTCAAAATATGATACGCGCAATGGAGATGCAAATGAGTTCTAGCGTAAATAAAATCATACCGGTATCCAATCATATTATCTCGAATTTTGATTCAAAAGATGACAAACATTCAATTATCCGGTGGTGTCAACGTATTGACGAATTAAGGGAAATGTATGTATGGACTGAAGAAATGACAGTTTTTAACGCCTTATCGAAATTAAAAGGTCTTGCCAGAACTTGGTATCAAAGTTTACCGATTATTTAGAATACTTGGATAGAATGGAAAGATATTTTGATGAATGCTTTTCCAGAGAAGAAAAATTTAGTCTTCAACAAAAAAACAGAGATGAATCGTTTATCTGTTATAATTATGAAAAAGTTGCCTTGCTGAATGAGTGCAAAATTTTCGGATCCGACGCAGTGTCTTGTATAATAGGCGGTATTATGGATCATACTATACAAGCGGCTGCAAGAGCTAATGATTATCAAAGTACGGAGCTTTTACTAAACTTTTTAAAGAGCTGTGATCTAAATCAACAAGTTAGTTTAGGAGCTGCATCTGATAAATCTGACAATTACAGTAGTGAAGATTTAGTACCTGTACCGGAAAAATTAGTTTTGCAGGGACGCAAAATTTTGTTGATTGGCCGAATGTTAAAGTTAAATTTTATTATATTTTCTGTTTTTAATTTCTTTATTAAAATATATAATTATATGTTACTGTTCTTATTTTATTCACATCTGGTTTATAAGAAATGCCTTCCCGGTGCACAGTTGCCCGACATAATGTCGTGGTCCGGGGGGGTTCTCTCAAAGGGGGTGGTGCGGGCTACCTGAATGACATGATGCATGTGGAGAGGGTAGCCTTATTAGATGCCCCTGATCTTGGTCATTGGGATGCCAACTAGGTTGAGCGTCCGGGGAAGCCTCTACTTATTTCAGGTGACACTAGCTAGTTGTCGAAGAGTGTATTAATTTATATAATTACTGCATGGAATAATTAAATGGACCTAGTTAAATCGAATGATGACAAAGATAGGGGTGGAGTCCCCCGGTGAGTATAAAAATTGTTCTTTGATTATCAGATGAGTAATTGTGATTTTATTTGCAAATCTCCTGCTATCGTGTCTGCTGTTGAAGTGAACCGGTTTGTGAGAATTTACGGATTTTTGTGAGGCAAACATCCCTCAGTAATTTACATATTTTACAAATATATATGACCAATTTGTAAATACATTTTTAATTGTTATTTGCTTTAATAAAGTCGAAAATAAACACTAAGTATTAAAATAAAATATAATACTCCAAGTTATCGGATTAGATTAGTTTTGGAAGTGTGCAATAGATAATATTTGCTTTACAGTCTATACTTTTTGTACCGCGTTGATGAATTTTAACATAATTATAAAAAAATTAATATTACGGAAATTAAAATACAATCTAATGAAGTAAATTATGGTACTTTTAACATTTTCCTAAAACTCATATTACGTTATTCACAGTAAAAAGTTCAAAAAGGGAAAATGTAGTCTGAATGGTGATAAAATATAATCATCTAATAGCACTTGGAGCGGAAGTTTGAATGTAACAATATGTAAATATTCTTTTTTTTTCCATTACATTGGAAAAGTAATGTGTGTGTGGCCCTACAGGTAAGCTTTAAAATCCTTTATTAAAGTCATCCCACATTTTTGACTTTATTTTCATAATTACTACCAAATATATAACATAAAGCCAGTTGCTATACGTAAGAAACCTAACGTGTCATACAATTTAAGCATAAAACCAACAATCGATGTAATTAGTAAAATGCAATCATGAGAACAAACTAAATCTACACAGTTACGTCAGGACTGATGGCGAGCGCGCCGATATACCGTAAGTTAGTGTGGAACTTGTCAACGTTGAAAAAGAGCAATCTAAAAAATAATCATATGTAATCATATCTGTTCATTTAAAAGTATTTTCTTTCTAGGTAGAGGTTATAGCAAAAAATAACTGTCTTAAAGTTACATTAAAACCGACTTGTGAGGAGTTTATCGAGTCTAATTGTAGATCATAAACCGTGTGCCGCGCAATTTTAAAATAAATCATCAATATTGATTATGCCAATTAAAATTAAAAAATTAATAGATTATATAAGACACACAGTTGTTTTATAAACGAACAAACGACTAAACAAGAATTGTTTGTTACATTTTTTATGTATGGCCCTTAAAAGCATGTTTATCGAATACGTATTGCTCGCCATCTGTCGTGGCGCTTCCTGTATTTAGAAATTGCTCAGGTTGAAAACGACAAGCCCAAGGATAGTAAAGATAGTAATGAAAAATAAATGAATATCTATAATTTGGACGGAGAATGTAATCCGTTGTAAAACAGGAAGTTATAGTTTTCAATTTATCAAAGGTTGAAGATTAGATAACCATACTTATGTGAATTATTTCAATTAGAGTTGTAATACAAAACAAATAATAATAGTTCAAAATATGTGAAAACATGCTTGGAGATATCTCATCATCATATGTCTCAAATAAATTGTCAAAAATTTGACTAAATTTTGGACAAATACGAAAATTTTTAACTTATTGTTTCATAGTTCATTCTTCTACTTTTTAATTTTTTTTTTGCTAAAATATTAATTAAGGTGTTTTTGGGATGCTGATTCTAAATAGGTTAGAAAAAATATTTAAAATAAGCCCTAATACTTTTCTTAAAAAATCAAGTTTTTTTTACCATAAAAAGCTTGTCAAAAGCAAAAGTACAAAACATAAATCAAGAAAAGGGTTTGCAGACATGTATAATTCTAAAAGAAGGTTTGTTTCTTAAAGTTTGCAAAAATGGTACCATTTCTCTAAATGTAAGAGCCATGTTTTTAACATAAAATATCCTTGAATACCGTTTTTCCTAATAACTAAGCATTTGTAAAAATGTGTCACAGCATTGCCCTATCCGTTCAAAACATAAACTAATTTTACTTTCGCTCAATAATTAGACACATAAAAACCTGTTGCTATTTAAACAGAAACGAATTTTGTACATCTTTATTAATTGTATCATCATCAATACTTGAACATTGCAAAAATTTGCATGGTTTAAATAAAGATGATTTCATAAATGTTTCGAAGCCAGTCTTTTGGGTAACATTTTCAATAAAAATGTATTCCCTTAAATTTATGGGAATTCCTTGGAACACAATCTTTGATTTGATTTCATTGATACCATTGCAGTTCATATTCTTCGAAATCTGTGGAATCAACACCGGTCTATGACGTTTTGGCTCCGGGATGTTTTGGCGCAAAGATGATTGAACGTTTTGGCGCGGGGATATCTTAGCACCGACCCATTCACATAAACAAAGCAATTCTGTGTATGTGCTTTGGCACGTTCCAGTATGCATATGATCTTCTTCTAGAGGTTCAATTTCTTGCAGTGATTATTTAATTATTTTTTTATTTTATTAATCTCTGCGTGTATGTACTTTTTTTTGTAACTACAACAATGTTATTTTTAGTTTTATTGTACTCTTTTTTTCTTGCAGCAAGTTACAAAACAAAAATAATCCAAAATTTTGGACAGTCGTTTTATAATAAATTGTAGGCATTTCCAGTCCAATGTCAACTTTTAAATGCACTTTTCTTTGAAGTAAAAATATATACACACCGGTAAGTGGCTTAAAAGAACATCTCTGTAAAGTTGCAATTTATTATCTTTGGTTCCCACTACAAAGGTGTTTTGAACTCATTTGCTTTTGTAATAAACCGAAAATCAAAGAATTACAATTTTTTATGCATGTATGCACCTTTAAGGCTGATTCGCACTAGGCGCTCAGGGCACGATACGCTCACGATCCGCTCACAGTCATCAATTTGGGGTAGTATTCGCATTTTAACACTCAAATGGGGCTCATTTTAACCAGTTTCACGAAAAACTCATCGTTGTTATAAGATGAACAAATTTTCAATAATTGATTTAGCTGCAATTGCTATATGTTTGGATGACGAAGAGCAACAAAAAAAGAAACGTAGGAAAGTATGGGTTCACGATATTTTGAAAAAGCGAAAAACCGAAGGAGAATTTTCACTCTGTAGACTTGTAGACGATGAAACAAATTTTTTCAATATTTTCGTATGACAAAATATACATTTCAATACATTTTGAATAAATCTCACTAGATTTGACAAAACAGAACACATTTCGGAAGGAACTTTCACCACTGGAGAAGTTAGCTGTTTGCTTAAGGTAAGTTGAAAGGCCGTAAATAATAATTATTATAAAATAACGTTATTTGCATCATATGCAGATTTAGACATATTCTATTTTATTCTTGCTTTGTATTTAAATTTTAGAAAATAGGACTCAGTCGGTTTTATTTTATTAATACAAAATTGGTACAAAAACTTATGTTGTAAGTATAACGAGCAAATCAATTAGTAGATGAATCGGGAGAGAAGTTTTCATAATAGGATGACGCAGAGGATAGAGGTGTAGATACAGTTTCAGGGGGAACATGCGTTTGGTTAAACAGTGTGAGTGTAAAGTATGGAATAAAATTCATTAAATTTTTATCCTTATTTTTATGCAATTTTCCTGGACAGGTCAATTTTTTATTTTAAATTCCCATCTTTTGGTATAAACCAACCCTTTCTATCTCTACGAGTGACTTCGCAACAGGGGGGCAACTTGAAAATTTTAAATGGCAATGGAGGTCAAAAGTTACATTTTTGGAAAGACCATTTTATCCTCTATGCAGAAATGTAAGCATCTTCAACATTTTCATTTTTCTCCACGTAGAACCACAATTAAAGACGTAGCTTTCTTTTCTCTGGTCCTTCAATTAGCTAAGGTTGACGCCTCAAACTGTTTGTGATACGTTGACCAGGGTACTTTACCCTCAAACGTGGGTGGTACAATCTTCATTCTGACGCGTAAGTCTTCGTCGGTAGATGCTATTTGTAACGTTCTTCTTGGTTATTTTTTAAAGTATCTAAATATTCAAATATATCTTACAGTTAGTCTGCAATCTAGTTAACGGCATCAAATAAAACAATTTATATAACTATTTCCTTCACACTCAATTAATAATAAACTTGTAATAAAATCCGTTTTAAAAATCACACGTGCACTTATATATTTATCTACACACAATAACGTTTTTTTTTAGGGGTTTTTAGTGGAAATATAAAATATGGAAGATGATCAGTACCTTACAGTACTCCATGATCAACAAGAAAAACATATTGTTCCTGAGAATCACCACTTTGGTTTCCGGACCTGGTCATCAAGACCCTCCCGGATAAATAGGAAAAAATGTACAACACAATTTCACAAAACACAATCACATTACACACTTAATTACTAGGGTGGGTAAGGGTTGGCATGTTTAGGTTTTAGTGGTTTTCCTAAACCTTGAAGTAAATGCTTTGCCAAGACAAACCAACCCACAATTGCACACAGTTTCGTCACCACACTGTACAGGTTTATACTGATCTTCTGGGGCACCATACATAACACTTACATCACAATACAATATTTAAAATGTACCATACGATTAAATAAATAACGTTAAATTTTTAGATAGGTCAGTTTCTATACTGAAATTAGATATTTGCACTTGAAATATAAAACAAAATGCTTCACACTTAACACTAGTTGTCATCAATCTTATCGTTTTGTTTTCGTATCGCATTATAAACGCGAGAAATTAGTAAACATTCATATCAAATTACACTTTTCAACGGCATTAAATTTATTTAACACGTTAAAAAACTTTTAACTGGTATAAAAACAGATCAACTATTGCACACGTTTAATTTATTTCAACTAATAACTTCGAACTGATCCTTAAGTTTATGGTGACGTTTTATACTACAGTATCCGCCAAAATAAACAATACCGAAAATAAAAATAAATATGAACGAAAATAATGCTCTACCAAAAAACTTTTTCTTCCGTTGTTTAGAACCATTTTTAAATCAAATTTAACTGCAGCGTACTATTAATATATCAACTAATGACAATTAAGTCAAATATGACAAATCCATATTACATAAACAACTCCACAGCACTTTCTGTTTTGGTATTGTTTATTTTGGCGGATACCGTATATGAAAGATAATAATCTAGAAGATAATGAAGTGTTCTCCAAAAGGAGTTCTAGAAACACAGCGATTATTCTAATTCATTCTGGGAACTCCAGTGGCGTAACAATAAAATAGAATCTCATATTTCCTATTATTAATAACGTTTTCGACTGGGTTCTTTTGAGCGATCTTTGATCGTAATTTATGTTTGACCGAATTAACGTGCGCTGGAAATTGTTCTCTGTTGATCTGCATTGAAAGGTCGATCACTAAAGATCAATCTCCGATATTACCTTTACGTAAACAAAATGTCACTTACTATGGACTTTGTCAGAACTTCTCTGATCCTTTAGATAATCACGTTATTTTAGAAATCATATCATCAAAAAAATCAATTCAAAAAGTTTTGGAATTTGTAGTTTGTAAATTGAATGATAATTGTCATAGAGAACAATAACTGTAGTATAACCTTAAAATTCTAAAATATATTTTTGGCTGATGGCTGCGTTAACAGCAGAAAAGGGGCGTTCCGTAAACGAGCCATACAAAAAATAATTAATTAAACTGAATCAGTAAATAATTAAGAAATTAATAAAAAGAAAACGCACAATTAAAATTTTATCCTTAACACTATATGCATTCCACTTTAGTGGTAAAACTGAGGAAATATGTAATAGATCTTGAACTCGCTATGTTAGAAAATGTCCCAAATAGCTCATTTTTGTCAAATGAGTCTGTGGTTTAAAGGGAGAAAAAATGCAGGCTCTAAAAGTATAAGAGCTGCAATTATTTGAGTGGTGTAATTCGTGTGTCAAATATATGGATTGTCAAGGAATGTCAATACGTACCTAGTTTTTCTCGTTACGATAAACATGTTAATATACTTCATGAACAATTAATGATGCAGAATCAATCTTGTTTTCCCATCTGGTTGGTAATTTGCATAGTTTAATAATCTGTCAATGTCGATAATGCAAGGAAAATACTAATTATCATCAAAACATTTCATTTTACTAGAATTATCTTATTCTGTGAGCTCTATTTCAAGGTTAACAATCACCGACTGACTACCAGGAAAACTAGTTGTCCTTTATTTTAGTACAATTTGTACAATGGCTGTTGATAAATAATTTAGATTTTGTAAATGATCCACTTTCAGTTAATTAAATATTATTAGTTTTATCGTTTTCGTATACACGATTCACATTACAATTATTATTACATACGTCTTTTGGCTCTTAGTTTATTTCGTGTATACGCCATTCAATTTCGAATAAAATCTTTTAATCCTTTCTTACTTTTCTATCGTATAAGTAAACGTGTGTCGGATTGAGTTGGTAAGTTACTACTTTACTAATTGTTTAATAAGTTTTTTTTTTTTAATTTTACTGTCCGTAACAATATTTTAATAGAATGACTGACTATACGTGTGTCTCAGTCAGTGCATTAACACAATAACATGTTCTCAACCAAAGGAAAGTAGAATACACTAAACATATAATCAAATTATATCAATTTCAATTCTTTTACATTTTAATAAAATTGATGAGATGTTGATTACTAACGTCAACACCATAAAAAAGGGATCCCCCACTAGGAATAATACTAATAGGTGAAATTGTTTTATTTAATTATTACATTAATATCAATTATTTATAAATCTAATCTTGATATTCACATGCAAAATGTTATTTGCATTGTAGTCGGGGAAGTCCTATAACCAGACATGGTAAATTTATTATTAAGCTAGAAAATGTTATTTAATTGTAATTACAATCATTAAACAATTCAATTTTTTCTGTACCGTGAAACAAAACTGGAAATTTTATAATTGTTCGTAATTACCTATAATTAAAACACCGTAAACGTAAAACGCATACTAATAATGCAAAAACTTTATTGAAAATGAGAGAAACACGAATGGTTACAAATTTGAAGGACGTCAATTACTACGGTACAAATGATTCACAATAATTGAAATAGCGTTCTTATTTATAATCATCATCAAGGATTAATTCTCAAAGTTTATATACAATTTGTTTATATTTTTTTCCTTCTAGTATTAGTGACATAATATACCAAGTAAATAGTACTGATGTTTTAAAGTTTAAATAAATAACTAAATCTTGAAAGAATCGTTTTGATGTTCAAAAACTGCAGGTATTGCAATGATAATTTTTATAAATTATGTTTGAAATGTTATTTTTTAAAAATAGACTTTCCCGTAAAATACGCAAAACTAGTAAATATATGTTTTAGATGAGTCGACTCGGGATAATTTTCTCAATATATTCATGATAAAAAAAATGTCGGGTATAATTTACACCCACGTGGTATTCGGTAATAAAATTTCACAAATATAAATCAAATCTGATATTTTAATATAAAAATTGGGGCTTCCACGGCTGGAGTCGTAGTTGCCAAAGTTTCGCTACTTATCGTAAATGGCTTCATCAGGGTGAGGAACTTGAAACAAACTAAAGATCAGGTAATCAACTTGTCGACAACCCAGAGTCTCGACTAAAAGAAGTCTGAGTAAATTAATTTACTTAATGCATACCGTATATGAATAAAATATTTAAACCATTCAATAATTAATAACAAAAGTTGTGCACTAATTGAGCAAAATTAGTTTGATCATTAATTACTTAGTCAGAAAAATTTATATAAACAATATCTAAAGTATCTAAAACACGTTTGTTAAATTTATAACTAAAAGGTGGGAATTAGAGAATACTACCTGTGTCCAAAAACTAGTCGGAATTGTTTTATAAATAAAAAAATCTTTATTGATTCTTCTAATTCAATTTCGTCCTCTTCAAAATAGTCCCCTCCCGTAATAATACACTTATGCCACCGCTTTTTCAGTTCTCGAAGCATGCCAAAAAGTCTTCTTTCGGTATAGCCTTCAGAGTGCGTGCCGATTCACGTTGAATGTCTTCAATCGACTCAAAACGGTTTCCTCGGAGTGGTATTTTGAATTTTGAAAATAGCCAGAAGTCACACGGAACCAAATCGGGTGAATAAGGTGGTTGCGGAACGATATTGGTTGCATTTTTGGCGAAAAAGTCACCAAGAATCAGTGCAGTGTGAGATGGCGCATTATTGTTGTATAAAAACCAACAGTTATCTTTCCATAAATCCGGCCTCTTTTAGAAATAGCTTCACGCAAATGACGCATAACACTCAAATAGTATTCCTTGTTGACAGTTTGACCAGTGGGAAGGAATTCGTAATGCACCACACCACGATAATTGAAAAAAACTGTCAACATCACCTTGATTTTTGAGCGACTTTCACGTGGTCTTTTCGGTCTTGCCTCACCTTTGGCACGATATTCACCCGGTCGGTTGTTTCGGGGTCGTAAGCGAAGATTCAAGTCTCATCTCCCGTAATAATGCGGATATAAACCGTCTGATAGTTAGAGTCACACACATCAACACGACGCTGTTTTTAAAGAAAATTCAGCATTTTTGGTACCAATCGCGACTTGAGGCCCAAAACATCTTTCAAAATGGTATTCATTGATCCGTTTGATACGCCAATTTCATTATCAATGTATCTTATAGTTAATCGATGGTTTGCAAGCACTAATTCTTTTACTGTTTGGATGTGAGCATAGTAAGTTGAGGTCGATGGTCGACCAGGGCGCTCTTCGTCTTCAACGCGTTCTCTACCTTTTTTGAACAAATTATACCAATCATATGTTGTTGATTTTGGTAGAGCTCGTTCCCCGTAAGCCTTCTGCAACAATTTCAACGTTTCTGCAGCATTTATTCCAATCAGGGAACAAAATTTGATCGCACTTCTTTGTTGAATAATTTCAGACATTGTGAAAATCGCCAAATTCACTTTTTGTGTCACACAAAAACAAGCGTCACTCAAACACTAATGAATATTTTGACATATAATGTGGCATGGAAGTCAGTAACAGTTGTACCAACTTAAAAAATATTGAGCAAAAATATTTACCCGCGTCATTTACATCGAAACATTCCGACTAGCTTTTTGGACACAGTAGTACAAACCTGTGTGATATAGCATAAGTTGATTTAATTGAAGTAGAATTTAAAGATGTAATGATTTTTCAAATATAAATCTTATTACATTATCATAGTTTACAAATACCATTTCAATGTAATTGGTTTATTTTTGTTAAATTAAAAGAAAAGAATATTGATAAATTAGTTAATGAGGTGAAACAGAATTTAGGAATAGTTAAAGTATATTACGATTCTTATCTCTTTGTTTTTCGTTATCGCATTTAGAAGCGCAAGATTAATAAACACAGAAGATCAAGTTATACTTAGTATTTATTTTACACATACAGTTACTTTAACTAGTAATAAATACACATCACAAATTCACTTAAATTAATTTATATCAACGTAATATGACGAATAATAACTTCGAACTGATTCATATATTTATGATGGCGCTTTTATATATGAAAGAAATTAATATAGAAGGTAATTGAATATTCTCGTGCGGAGTTCTAGAAACACAGAGATCTGGAAATAGTAGCGTAACAATATGTAATATAAGGAATATTGTATTTAGTATCTAAATTATTCTTAACAGAAATTAGAGAAGTGGGTAGTTTTATTTGGTTTTTAAACGGGAATCTATTAATTAACTGTGGTAGGAGTATAATAATTCATGGTGGAAACTATTAAATGTAAAAGAATGTAAACGATGGATTATATGTTCCTTCTTTTCATTTATTATCTGAAGTACGCCAGGTGGTTATAGACTCCTGGACCCTTTGTTGCAATGGAAGGTTTTGTAAGCGAAAAACAACACTAGTTCTGGAGTGTGGCGACGTTTGGCACTCTTGTTGAAGAAGCACCCGCAAACAAGAGCGCGAAACGTCGCCACACTCCAGAACTAGTGTTGTTTTTCTTTACAAAACCTTCCATTGCAACAAAGGGTCAGAGTTCCTAACCACCTGGCGTACTTCAGATAGTAAAAAGATTGTGTTCTTTTTTAAAAAAAAGTCGAATTAATAAATTATCGTAAGATGTTAATATGTGTGAAAATGTTCAAGTTTAATTAAAATAGATAACCCTACTACTACTATACTATCCCTTTTTATTCAAACCTCCACTGCTCATATAAATTAACATCTTACAATTTTTTAGTTAACAGTCTTTTCATCATTATTTTTTCTAAAGACCTAAAACAATCTTATATATCGCAAAATTTTTGGAAACAAACAGAACTCTGCAAGGCTTTGATAATAATAAACAATAAGAGCGAATAGAAAAATTGATAAAGCGAAAATTGCGTTCTATCATCAAATAATAAAATCAGATAATATAGTTTACAACAACTTTTCTTGTGAAACTTTTTTGTATAATTAATATTTTGAAAGCAATAAATGATTTCGATATGTTAGTAATTACTTATCAGAAAATTGTTTAAACTAAAAATTAAATGACTAAATTATAATAGTTTTGTTAGTAGGGAGAATATGTTTCCAAATATGTCAAAAATAATCTTTCAGTGAAAACTGAACCTTTCGTAGAAAAAAAAGATACTCTTTGTTTGAAAGATAGCCTTAAACAATATTTTTAATATTGTGTTTAGAAATTTAGTCAACACTCAGAGGGCATTTTCATTACTCACCCCTTTTTTGAAACCATATTGTTTTAAAGGAATGAAATCATTTCTGCGTAAATATTGATAAAATTATTTATTGACTATCTACTCTTTTTCCCAATGTTGACAAACATAAAGATGAGTATTCATTAGCTACACCTTTTCTATTAACTTTTCACTACCTATATGTTCGTTTTAATAATAATAATAATATATTATTGCTCAACAGAAAATTAATCCCCATTACAGGACAACACAAATATAACAGCTTTAAATAAATATACCCACAACTTAATAAATGATTGTATAACAATATATAAAATAATTAAGTAATGCCAACAGATAACTGTAACGACAGATGAATGTTAGTAAACACCTCTGAAGAGCTCATAATAAGAGAGAAATGCGCATCAGGTGTTCTTTCGTGCGTGTGTGCTACTGTACAGACATTTTGAGAAAGACATTACAATACATTTAGAGATGTTAAGTTCTAACCCATTATTTATGCACATGCAGATATTAATCAAAACACTCTGCAATAAGCTGCAGTCGTTGGTGGTATCTATACTTCTATATAGTTTTATATCATCATCGTATAAAACAAACTTGTTGCTACTGATGCAGATGAAGATGTCAGACGCGGCCACAAGTTAGAACCTTGAGGAACGCCACACGATTGCACAAATGCTGTTGATTGAAACAATTATGCGGGATAACTTGCTGCCTATTACTTAAGTACGACTTGAAAAATACTATATACTGTATATAAACTTGTCAAATGCTTTGCGGATATCCATGTACACAACATCAACGCATCCACGTTTGTCTAAATAATTGGATACGTACTGGGTGAAGCAAGACAAGTTTGTAAAGTAGATCTGCATTTCATAAATCCATGTTGCCTGTCTGTAATAATAGGCCTCAACGATGATATATTCATTGATTATAAATAATTTTCTCAAAAATCTTTGCACAATTGTATGGAGCAGTAGTTGGTGACACATGCTGAATTGCCGTTTTTTAAAACCGGGCATATTCTTGAAAGTTTCCAATTTAAAGATTTATTAAACAACAATAAAAGCGGTTTTGACAACACCGACGAACGGTCTTTAATCAAAAATGCAGGTATACCATCCAACCCAGAGCACATATTAGATTATAATTTTTTTACAGCAATAAAGAAATCATCCTCTGTGACAGATACGTTGCGTATAGTAGAAAAACGATCTGAAAGTGGCGTCTCATATCTACTACTAACAATATTGTTGTCGAAAACGTTTGAAAAATATTCTTTGAATCCTTCTGGTAACGCATAGTATTCGCATAGTATTCGGAACCTTTGATAGAAATCTATGCTTGGTTCGCATATAATTCCAAAACCCTCTTGGATTAGTCGCAAATTTAGTTTGAATTTTGTTGATATAGTATATAGAATAATTACGCTTTGTTATAGATTTACTTTTATTTTTGTTTGTAATATTTTTTTGTGATTTTTACAACAATATTACCTTAGGACCTAATTTCACCTGAACGTTTCATCTGGTCCTCCGTATTCTGATAACATTTATTTATTTATTGCCACAGTCCGTAAACACTTCTCAGATCCACTGACAGTCAATCGTTATATAATCGGCTCAATGGCCTATTTGGTATTTGATTTTCAAATGTTTTACAGATATTTAGGTTATAAATAATTATAAATGCTTAAAATCACAAATACTTATTTCTGATTAAAGTAGTCCAGTCGGAAGTAATGTTACGGTGGAAAGGTTTCTTTATGACTACAATTGTCAGTTAGATAAATGCATTTTCGAAAGCCGTGAAGTTTAGGTAAACTTACGGAGCTAAAATTTAAATAAATTAAAATTTAAATTGCATGTTTTAGTATAAAATAATATGTAGTTAATTTCGAAGGTCACAGGAAGTAGAACACTGTGTGTTTATTTTCGGGTGAAAGTAATGAGAAAAAAAGATCAATTGAAAGCTAATTTCATGAATTTTAATATTATGCAACCCAATGAATATGTTGCGTGACTGAATTCGGAGAAAATTGAGAAGAAACATAGATGGTTTCTGCCATGATATGAAAATGGATGCCGTCATTCGGGGAAAGGGAAAGCCGAGAATAGCCGAACGCGTCTCTATTTTTGTAAAGCAATTCACCTAAATAGTTCTCATTTGATTATTTTCATATTAATACATAGTTTTGTATAATTTGCTCAATTAGTAGACAATAAATCCTTTCTGATCTCTTATTTTTGAAACTACAGAAATTCAGTATTTATCAGAAAGTATTGAACTTGACTAGCAATTCTTAGCGACCGAACTACTTTAATTTGCTGATAAATTTTTCTTGCTATATGTATACCTTCAAAGTATAGTCTATTAGAACTAAAAACAAACCACATTTCTGATTTAATTTCGAGAAAAAATGTAGTAATCAAATATTCTCTTTTAGAACAGACGACTATTTGTTTACATATTCAAAATAAGTTGATGAGAAAATTAACAAATAACTAATCAAAACGATTTGATAGAAAAATGAATGGATGTCTAGCTCATAGTGGTACACAGATAACTATGTGGCTGAACGAAAACTATCCAGGAAAATGTATACATCGCTATGGTCCTATCAAATGACCTCCGGGCAGTCTATACCCAAGATCTTTGATTTCTACGTATGGGATTACTTAAAAGGAAGAGCTGGGAAGAATACACAACTCAGTAGGTTGTAATCGTTTCTCCCACCGTTGTGTGGGCTTTATCAAGACTGGTTACAAAAACGTGTTGGTAGTCAATTTAATAATAATAAACTTCATCAATAGA
Organism: Abscondita cerata; assembly: GCA_030710515.1. Classification (NCBI taxonomy): domain Eukaryota; kingdom Metazoa; phylum Arthropoda; class Insecta; order Coleoptera; family Lampyridae; genus Abscondita; species Abscondita cerata. Next base: position 29,902 of record JALBCR010002622.1, on the reverse strand, counting down.
TGATAGTGTCAATTTAAAAACTTTTAAAAAACATGTAGTCTTATTAAAATTTATATAAATAACACACTTAAGTACAAACGATTAATGATATTATTAAAAAGTTTTTGGAGACAACTTACCTATTAAAAACTAAAGTTTACATACAATCTATCAACACCTGAGACGAACCAACGTTGAAAATGCATGGTTTTTAGTTCTAACGATAAGATGTACAAAACCTGAAAACGATGCCCGCTAGCGCATCAGAACACCAACTAAAAATTCTGAAAAAATGGCATTGTCAAAATCTAAGGTTTTTGAAACCGATTGACGTGTAACGACTTGTCGGGCAAATTTTGATCGCGCAGGTTCTGAAAAATCTAAAATATTTATTATTTCGAAAACCGTAAGGGTACACACGGTAAGGAAAAGTGCCTAATTGCTGCAAATTTTCGTATTTTTATTTTTCCGTTTTGCGTGTAATTTACAGGTGGGGTGGCTGGGGTCATTTTTTTAATCGAAACTAAAGGGGTGCAAAATTTGGTTCCGATGCTAACGGCAATCGACATTATTTTATTTGTAAACAGAGCAGTGAAGGGGGCTAGGTAAGTGGAGGTTTAAAAAATGTATGGGTTACAGATATACAACCAAATAGGTCACTTTCATGTACGTCATCAATATGGCGTCTAACAGCTGATCTTGAGGGCAACAATAGATAATTTTTCTCCCCGAAACATTGTGTTCTTAAGTTCAGCTTTGCATGTTGGATAAATAGAAGCTACTGTTTCGATACTTATATTCAAAGCATTTTTTGCAATTCTCTATAAATACAAATAGTTTGTAATAAAATATATAGAAATCTAACTCCATTCTCTATTATGTGTTAAGAATAATTTGATAAATAAATTGATGAGTAATTAACTTTAAAACTTTAAATTTAAGAATCAAGTTTCAACAAAATTAGCAACAAAAAAACATAATAAAAACAAATCAAACATGAACGATTAGAAGCGCTATATACACTGAAAGAGACCTAAAAAATTTAATTGTTTTATTATGATGTGTCCATAAAAATAATATGAAGAAAGAAAATATTTTAAACTCCCACAATTGAGTAGTATCTGAAAGGGGAGTTGCAAAAACTTCATTCTTGCTGTAGATTGATAGAAAAAGATGTCTTACTACAAATAGCCATTGTAGTAAGACATCAATCACGTTGGGGATGAGCGCAATACTTTGTTTTAAGTAATTTTGCCCCATCAAAAATATCCATCAATAAGCTTACTGAAAAACTGAAGGAAATACATATATACAACAATACTTCCAACTGTCACAGAAACTTAGGTATTCTTCGACAGTTATAATCTCTATTTTATGGTTGAAGCTTATATTACTTAATGTCATTACAGATACAGATGCAAAAAATCAAATTTTATGACGTACCCGAATGCAACACTAACAGATGGCTGGACAACAAATAATTGGTATTTTTGACATATCAGGTTGTGGTGGTATGAAGGGAAAAAAATTGAAAATTAAAGCCATTTTTTTAATAATTCCATACCTACCAGTATTGGAAACATCATCAGATGCGCTCCACAGAAAAACTTTACTCTTTACTTGAACGATATAGTCTATACTATCCATACCAGAAAACAAGTTCTTCGCTAAACGTCGTTGAATCTTGTCATTCAGGCAATTAAACATTTAAATGATTCCATCTTCTTAGAGGAGGGGCACTAAATGTGCACTTCCTCAGGCCTCTGTTTATTCAAAAAAGAATACCTGTAAATGTAAGTTATACACAATTCATCATATCCTTAAGTACATTAATCTAGTTATAGGTGATTGACTCGACTACTTAAGTATATTAGATAATTAAATGAATGTATTGAATGATATGATGTATATGTGAATAACTTACCTTTACAGGTATTCCTTATTGAATAAACAGAGGCCTGAATAAACGACTAAGTGGTTTTTTGGTGCCTCTCCTCAAAGAAGAACGAATCATTTAAATAAAACTTATAGGAGGAAATATTCATCTATCAGCAATTAAACATATAGGTATCGACATCTTGTTTACTGTTGCATCCATTATTATAAATTTCATGTTGTTCTCAATTAAGTTCTGCATTGTAAATTATTGATTGAATATTAGCAGTGTAAGTTATGAAAAAACAAACGCAAAAAATAAATTAAAAAAATGGTATAATATGACTGAATAACTTTTCAATTTGATTTACTAACAACGCCATTGAGATATCACTTTTTACAATAAACTTAAACAAGAATGAAAATGTTGTTGTAATACTAAAACAAGCGTTTTGCACAGAACTCCACATCGTTCTAATACTAACAAACGTGTAAAGGAGTATCGAAAGTTTTGCTTGAAATATAAAATAAACGTTTAACAACTTCGCAACTTGCAACTTTATAATTTTGATAAAAAAGTGAATAAAAAATTCGTTGTAGGAAAAAATCAACATTTAAGAAAGAAGAAAAATGCACCGCAAAGAAATTTCATAACAGTCAACAATTGTGGAATGTATCTAACTCGTATGCCACTGATATGAACGAGGTAACGCGCAAGCAGACGTTCCTTTCAAGACTAGTTAAAAATGAAAAAGAAAATAAAGATTGCGTTTTAGAAAAATAGTTTAAACAAAAGTTATAGAAAATAAAATTTCCAACAACTTTTTACTCATAACTTTTTGTATAAATAGTATTGGTGGAGGTATTGTTAAAACAATTAGAGTCACGTAATAAGTCATATCTCAGTAACTACTTATCAAATCAAAAAATAGTGTAAATAAAACTAGTGTACTTTTAAATTATAAACAACTTTTATTTGAGGAAAAAGTGTGCAAAATAAATATTTTTGAAAATATTTCAAACTTTTGAAAATCTATTTAGATTAACGTCCATTTTGGCTTTATAGATTAGGCCCAAAATCTAATCAGATTTGCATTATTATAAATAAGACTGATATGCAAAGTTTTATAAATATTTGTCTGGAGCTTTTCCTGATATTTTGTTTACATAAGGACGGACGGCGGGCAGTCGGAAAAGATTTTTTTTTTGTTTCATTATAACGTTCTAACTAATTCGACAAAAAAAAGTGAAAAAAGGGGGTGTTAAAATTTTCGGCTTGGAAACCGTCGCATAACTCCCCATCTTATTTATAACATATTGAGTAATAAGAAGAACCCGTATTTTAAATGTGAACTTTTAGTCTAAGAGCTGGAGCCAGAATTTGCTCGTGATCGGGAGCAAGGACAAATAATACGGTATTACGTTGTGATACTAACGAGCAACAAATTGCTGACAGTCTATCGTGCTAGGCGTGGCTTAGGATCGATATAGAGGATGAAAGTACCGTATTTTTTTTTGAAAAATTTGCCAAATCCAAGTTCTCGATACACTCAACTCAATTCCCGAAGGACGTCTGTCTAAGCCGAGGCCAAAGGGTAAAATTACAAAAATTATGGGTAAAGGTCGTCATCGCGGGCATAGACGCCATTTACAGCAGCTATTTGTTTACACCTAAGGAATCATAATCCAAAAGGGCGTCCAACCAAGTTGTGGCTTTGGGACTTAAAACTGGGTGAAATCGTATGATTACTCATGTAATTGGTTAATAAAAACAGAAAAAATACAATGTGAGAATAATTTATCCATTTTTTCAATTATGTAAATTATAATAAGTGCAAAAAACCAACTCAATTGGTTTAAAATTCGACGTTGCGCTTGAATAAGCCTTGATAAGGCTTTCACATAGAGAGCAAAACGTTGGCAATTTCAACCATTTTATTTGGTTTTTTGCACTTCACCTCCACCCAGAAGTGACTATTAGGTTAAAAAACTTTGGAGGAAACCTCACCTGTAAATAATATGTAGTTTTTCCCAATATTGAAAAGTTCACAGCCGACATATTACATACAACAGACTTGTACAAATATTAAATTTTGATGAATCTCAATTTGATTTTGTAGAACGCAGCAGTTTTGCCGCATTTACCATACAAAGTTTATTTTTTATACTCTACAAAAAGATCTGATATTTCTTTAGTTCCAATGGTTGCTGGAGATATCTTATTAATCAGAATTGTGTTAAGCAATTAATGTTATCGTTAACTATTATTGATTATCTATAAGGAGCTGTTCAAAATGCATATGAAAAGTGACACACTGTTACAAACAAACAAAAATATAATAATAGGTTGATAGTTAAAGCAAGTTATTTTAATTAGACAGAAGTTATTAAACAGAACGACACCTTCGTATAAATACCCGATTAGCGATTCACTCGTCGGAAAACGTCGTAGGTTGGAGATAAACTAAATTACACGAAAGGTGTTCGTACTTCATTGAATAATTTTTTTTTTAATCATCCATAGAAGGGTAATGGGCGCCACTGGTTATAAACTTAAGACAAACACTATCGTGTTAAACCAGATAACACCGACAGTAGCATCTAAGGAAAGTCTGCCCAGCGCGCAATTCATACTGTAAGAAGTGTAAGAAAAAGGGCCATTAGCACAGCACATGCAGGTCAAGGGTTCAGTCCATAAATGAGATAAGGGTGGATGAAGCAGAAATACCTGCAGGTGGCAACTCATTCGTAAGGAGCTTGCAGCATATAAACTCTGTGGAAACTAATGAGGAAAACCAATGGCTGTGTAAAATTCAGGTCTGTGGTCTTAATAGAATGATTTCATTCATTATACGTAATTAATGATTTAAAAGTACCAATCCTGGGGTGTCCAGAAATACTAGCATTGAAAGTATTGAATGCTGTAAATCAGAACACATCAAAGAATTGCCTGAATAACGTGAATAGTGATCGATCTACTGTAGATCCAGAGGTAGAATTTCGTGTTTTATTTAATGAATTGGGTACATTTGGGAGTGAACCTTATGTACAATCTACACCTAGAGTTGTCCCAGTACCGTTATTAGACAAACTCGAAAAGGAATTACAAAGATTCATCAAGTTAGAAATTATTGCTCCTATAGGGCACCATACGGAATGGGTGGCTCCTATTGTAGTAGTCCCCAAGGGTGATTTGATTCGTCTTTGTGGCGATTTCACTGAATTAAATAAGAACGTGCTACGATCGTACTTTCCAATTTCAAAAGTGTTAATTGTTAAACTCATTATAAAGAACTTACCTATAAAAGACTACTATTTATCAAAAATTGCAAAATAACAATCTTTAGATCCTGTTTGTCAGAGACTAAAAGAATACTCCATCAACGGATGGCCTCAAAAAAATGAAATTCCTCCAAATCTAGCAGTATATTATCTTGATTTTATTCATTCGGGGCATCAGGGCATCGTGTCGCGAGAGAGCAAAAATGTCCATCTGGTGCATAGGTCTTTCTTCTCAAATAGAAATTTTAGTAGTACGTAATTGTCTTAAGTGAGTTGAAGAACGCACTAATATAAAACGACCATTTGTACAGGATGAGTTATCAACTAGACCCTGGCAAAAGGTAGATGTAGACTTGTTGAAACACGAAATTTGGTATCTTATAGTTACTGATTATTATTCAAGGTATTTTGAAATATTCCCTCTAAAATGTTTAACTGAAATTAGTGTCATAAACAAGATGAAAAAGTTTTTCTCAAGACTGGGTATTCCAGAAGTGGTTCGATGGGTGCCGCGTTTGCTTAGTGTCGAACAAAAACGAGTTCGACAGACCACTTCACAGCGGTGTTTGGACATGATAAAGCGTAATCCTTTTGATTAATAACTGTTGATGAAACGTGGGTCCACCACTACACACCTGAAACATTCAATCAAAACAATGGGTGGAAGCTGGTGGAAGTGCTCCGAAGAAAGCGAAGATAGTGAAATCGGCTGGCAAGTTTATGACGACTGTATTTTGGGATGCACACGAAATATTGCTCATCGATTATCTTGAAAAAGGATCCACTATCACAAGAAAGTATTATCGGGCATTATTGGATCTAACTTATTTCGGATATTAGTTGAATAATTCACTCTGGAATGTCATTATATTCATAAACCTGCCACGTCATTTTTTAAAATTATTCCTTCAAAAATATGTTTTGCACTGAAAAGTTTATTTTAAATAAAAATTTAAAAATTTAGAAACTAAAATTTATTAATACAAAATTTATAGTAAGTGCTAATTTAAATCAATCATTGATAACGTAATAAAATTAAGATACGAATTTCTGGTACCAATCTAATTTCAATTAAGAAAAAGAATTATTTTCATTTTTGTAGACAAAGCCTTGCCATTTAATTAAATTAAGTAGGTAGTGAATATAATTTGTTAGTTTTTTTTAGTTTAGTTTAGTTTAGTTTAATGACAGACAAATATATTGTAATACAGAATAGTCTAATAATAGTTGTAAGCGTAAAATAAAATTATCTGCAGTCTAAATAAAAGAACTGTTTGTGTGAAACGTTCGGTCGAATTGGAGAAAATATCAGGTATTGGATATAATATAACCGACATTCAGGCACCGCGAAGTGAGATAATAACTATACCTAGAAAACAAACTCAGTGTTTTTTTGTGTGAACATTTTTTGAAGGACAAAATGAAAACGGAAAGACAGAGGGAATTATTACTGAGACAAGAGAACTCGATGTTTAGATGTTGAATCGCCAAGACGTAAGAATAAAAAGCGCCAGAAATCGAAGTTAAAATGTTGAACTGTTAAGACGATAGAAGAAATAAAGTGAACAAATAATAATTAAAATCGATCGAGTGAAAATTTAAACCCATTAATTAAAGACGTTATGCATTTTTAAAAACGAACGTGTAAAAAATAACTTAAAAATAAATCTCCGAAAAGTGAATAATGTTGTGAAAAGATTGTTGTAAACAATTAAAGAATTAGTAAAGAAAATGGATGGGAAGAATCAAGAAAATAGTGTTAACACCGCATCTGACGGAGAAAGCAAATGTGCGGAATTAAATAAAATTTCGTGAAATGGTACAGGTTAGTCTTGTAAGAATTTGTTAATCAATTATGTTTGCGTTAAATATAAATAAAATTATTCAGTAGATTTATGTTAAAGATACTTGCAAGTAAAAAATATGGTTTTATAAAAAGATTTTATGTAATCTGTTTTGTATTTAAAGATATGCTATGGATAAAATAAATTGTTGTTAAATTAAGTGAATATTTCAATTAAAAACGTACCCAAACCTGAGATTAAGAGACAGTTAAAAGTTTGAAGATAAATTTATAAGATTTATTTAAAAAGAAAATTAGAGTCTCATGCTAAATAAAAATTTGTTTATTAAAAGCACATTAACAATCCATCGCAATATGTTGATTTATTATTTATGCACAGCACTTGGTCAAATCATATTGATATTAAACAAACAATTGTTTTAATATAAACTAATAAATGTATATAATATCAACAGGAAATTTTCAATTACTAAAGTAGGTATATATGTTAATTATGGCGGAATGTAAATTCAAATACATACACTAACACAAAACTTTACAAAACCAGAACAACATTAAATAGTAAATAGTTATATTATTAGTAATGAATCATTGTATAATGTTTCTTTAACCACTTCCAATTTGTAATTTATATTTACGAAGTAATAAACAAAGCAAGTTAAATGTAAATACATTATCTGGTCAAAACGTTATATTTTGCTTGCAATAATACAAAACAATCTTTATGAAGTAATGGACGTAACGGTTATTTTCACAAACCAATTTACATATATTTAACGATTCAAAATAAAGAATTTATACTTTTTTAAATAAAATCATAATCCAAATAACCGAACTCGCTGAATTTACTTGGTTACCACCTCTAGACGTAGTTAATAGTAATAATATTATTAATAAAGCTGGCAATGACAATTTAATCTTAACAATAACAAAAATGAAGGTAATAATAATTATAGTAATACTATTTTTTAAAAATCCAATGTTACTTATAATTTATTTATCTCATTTTTAAATAGATATTAAATTCCTTCATAATTTTATTGATGATTAATTACTTAAAGGTATCAATTTTTTTATTTAATTATAATGTGTTATATGGATTTTCCATTTTTAATGGAAAATGTTTGGGAAATTAAAACTCTTCTATGGGAAATTGGATGCTGAACCACTTCTTTAAGAACATTTTTCACTAAAATAAGTAGAATTTGAAATATAGACAAATTAAAAAACAGTCATATATATTTGCGTGAAAATATGTGAAAATAGCGAATATTTCGTCGATTATCGTTTATACATTGTACGTTGCTCTACTAAATTGAACGTATTTTCCTATCTAAACGTATAGGTAATAAGTAATAAGCGTGTAATTCCAAATATGCAAATATACACACGGATTTCTCTCTTCTGTGGAAAAAAACGATAGAAAATTTTGAAACTTTTATTTTCCATTCTTAATGGAAATTTGAAGCTAAAAACTTGTTTCGCTAAAATATACTGCTTCAGAGCTATGTTGAATTTTCCAGTAAAACGGTGAAAAATTTATATACATACAGGTCGAGCAATAACTGGAGGAACAAACAAAAAGCACATAATTCTACATCGAAAGTAAGAGAAATTTACGAAATAACTTTTTTTGGCATTTTGCTTTCTTTTTTTTACACTGGGAAATCCCAATTACAGAACAGGAAGATACTGAAAAACATAACGACACGAGACACAAAATACATAAGAAAAAGAAACATGATAACAGTTTTTACAAATCAACTAGTAATCTAATTAAATTTTAAACATGCAGACCTGATTTTGTTTTCGTTGCAATATAGAATTGTAATTCGTACACATCATGTGAATAGGAGAGTACTTTTGTATGTTCGTACGAGGTGCCATTAAGTAAAACGTGAGGCTTGATCTCGCATTTAACCTTGGTACATTAAAGTTAAGAGACTCAAGTATACATTTAGCATCAATTTAATTATTTAATAATTTGTGCAAAAACACAATCGAACAATATTTGTGTCTGCTCTCCAAGCTGTGTATAGAGTGGTGCATTAAAAGCTGTGATTGGAGTATGCCAGTTGCGGGGTATGTACCATCAATCGTAAAAAAAAATGTTTTAGTAATCTTCGTTGAACTGATTCTAATTTGTTAACATGACTTAAACAATAAGGACTCCACACTAAGGACGCGTACTCAAGCATAGATCTTACAAAAGGAAAATATAATACTAAAAGAGTTGATGTATCCGTAAATTCCCGAAGTGTTCGCATAATTAAACCATAAGCTTGAAAAGCACTAGAAACAGTAGAATTTACATGTTTACATTCGATATTTTACTATAAATCTTTAAATCGTCTGCATACAACAAATACTCGACATCGACATTGTCACCAATATCGTTTATAAATATGTTAAATAAGAGAGGTCCTAAATTGGACCCTTGAGGCACGCCCGATTTGGTAAGATATTCAACAGACTTAAAACCATTTACAAACACATACTGCCTTCTTTCATGTAAATATGACAGGAAAAGTTTTAGTAGGTTGTCAGATAGTCCAAACAAGGATAATTTATTTAGCATAATTCCATGATCAAGTCTGCCGAAGGCCTTTGAAAAGTCCATATATATCACATCAGTTTGAAATCGGCTATCGACATTTTCTGTGATGTACTGCGTTACAGTGACAAGGTTAGTAACAGTTGAACGACCTTTTACGAATCCATGTTGACGTAAGGATAATTTATTGCTAATATGGTGATAAATCACGGTGTAGAAGAATTTAAAAAACTTTAGCAAAATTGCAAATTATAGAAATAGGTTAGTAATTTTCAATATTAGTGCGATCATGTTTTTGTGAATAGAACACACTGTGGATAACTTCCACATAGACGGCACAGTAGCACTTTTTAAGTAAATGTTAAGAAGTATAGTAAAATGTTATGCAAGAACCACAGAACAATCTCTAATTAAAAACGAAGGTATGTTATCTGGTCCGGTAGTTTTTTTTTTTTTAGTTTTTTAATGCCCATAAAACGTCATTTTCGTCAAACTGAGAGATATTCAGAGAAGTAAAATGAACAACATTATTGTTATTGGTCATTGGATCTGAGTCAATGAATGACTTACTGAAAAAATCTGCAAAACTATTAGTAATGGCTTCTAGTGTGTCTACTGTATTGTTATTGTAGTGCATGGTATTCGGAATAAATGAGATCTTTTTTTTTCTTTTTACGAAAGTCCAGAACATGTTAGGATTAGAATGTATATCAGATTCAGCCGACTCTATAAATGATTTATACTGAGCGTTAACATCAATCTTTATTTTTGCACGCAAACAGGAGAATGTTTGGTATACATGGTAATTATTAGGTTCTTGTTTTAATTTTTTTCTTAGGTTGTGTTTTTTTTAACTGTTTAATTATGTGATGGTTAAACCATGAGGGATATTTTTTAGTTGACCTAAATGAATACTTGGGAACACACATATTAAATACGTTATATAATTTACTGTAAAAGAAATTTGAAGCATCTTCTGCATTAGTAAAAACGGAAAGCGGTGTCCAATCAACGTTAGCCAACATATTATACATTTGAGGATAATTAGCTTTTCTGAAGTTGTAATAATATATATACATACTACCAAACATCTAGAATTCTGACAGCATTTTTTATGAATTAAAGTATTAAACAATTTATTTAGATGCAGTAAATGTGACTTAGGTGACTGGTCAAACTTATTCTAACTGTTCTAAACTTATTTCTGATGCATTTACCACAGAAAATTAATTAAAAAATAAATTTGACTTTTGATTACAAGTGTATTGCTAGGACAGTAAACGCAAGTTTCTAAACATATAGTGGGGAATAGGTACCTATTAGTTTTTTTCTACGTATTATAATATTCATTTACAAACCTAAATATGTTTTTCCTACACGTGTAGATACTCAAATATAAACAAAGCCAACATTTTATGTATCGTTGAATAATATTTATTTTTAAAAAGTTTTCCGAAGTTTTACAAAATTGTTGACGAAACTCAATCTGCGATAGCCTTAATAAAGCCCTCACAGTGAGGTGCGAAACGTCGGCAATCTCGACCCGATGAGTTGTTTTTGTTTACTCTACCTACACCAAGAACGGGCGTATAATACCACATTTAATTATTAATTACTTTAAAATTCATTAATAAGTGTTATAGGAACATATCAATGGGCGACTAGGTGATGTTCTAATTTGAAGACTACTACCGAATTTGGAACGAAATCTCCGATTTTACTTTCTAAATCGTTAATTAGATGACCTCTATTTGTTAACTTAGGAGATCGTAACTTTAATATTTCTATACAGGTTTTGAATTATTTTATAGTTTGTTGTTGATTTTAGTTAGGCATAGACAAACCCATTTTGATTCGGTTGGATTGTAGTAGGACTTTTATTTCTTTCATTAAACAATTTAAAAAAAATTAATTTCTCCGACAATTTATTACTGTTATTCCTAGAATTTGGTCTTTTGGAAAACAATTCTTCTAAAGAACTATTCCAGTTTCTGGAAGAATGTTGGATAATATTTTAGTCGTGTATCTAAATTGACAAAGGTAGAAATGAAAAATGAAAAATTACCCGTATTAGGTTCTAAACTTGCTTTATTAGGAAATTGGTTTCGGATTACATTATGATTCTTTGAAACCATCAATTTGACAATTCTGCATTTTACATGTTTTTATCATAAAGTCATTAAAGAAAGTAGTTCTACTGGAAAATTAAGAGTTGTTTTCAGGAATATCTTTAAACGTAGGTCCTATAATTCTGGCCGAAAAGTTTTGGCATTTTGCTCATTTACTTGTCAAATTAACACCAAACCCAAATATCAAAAATTACCGCAAATTTTATAGAGAGATTCTCCTATCGGGCACTAACAAGAATTCAATGAAGACATTAAGTTAGTTTGGTTGCCTATTGACGACTTTTTCCGGATATCAGTTCTTTCGAATACATGGTTGATGTCGATAGAGAATTCAGAGGACCTGCTGAAAAATAATAGATATTACTAATAAAAAGATGTGAGATTGTTACAAATTACCTGCATGTATAATTACAAACTATAAAGCTCGTAGATTTTTATTGAGTGGTATGTACATCCGAACCCAAGAAAACTTGATGGGGTGTAAGGTTGCAATAAAAAATGTTAACCATTTGACTAAAAATAGAATCAATTTAGCCACTTTCCGAAATTTCAATTAAACATCCTCTGGGGCTCTTCTTATTGTGCCATTCTCATCCTTTTAAAGATAATCATAAGGGGAATGTACTATTCTACAGCACGGCAGCAACATACAGTTGTAGTGTTAACCCCTTGTCCTCCAGTTGCTATACCCGTTTCTTGCTTTCAGCAACCACAACTATCAGACACCGTTTTTGTATAAACCACTTTCACAGACATTAAATATTAATGTACCTTCTAATTTATTTTTCAGGATAAAAAGGGAACCTTACATTATTTGATATCAATAACAATTTTCCCGTTCAGTCAAATAAACTTTAACTTATCTGAAGTTGCCAAAAAACAATTATTAAACAAGTATACAACGACATATACTTTTTTAAAGTAATATACAGGGTGTTTCATTAATCAGTACAGAAAATGAAACTGGAAATTCCTTGCAAAATTTAAAGGGGTTTAACATAAAAAAAATTTCCTTAAAGCCTCCCTGAAGAGTTACAGCCCCTTAAAGATGTGTAAAAATTCACATTAATCGATTTTTCTGAAATGACTTGAAATAAAAAAGAAATCTAAACATTCAAATACTACTACCAAGAAGCCTCCATAATTTCATAATTTTATTCACCCTTGTTCTCTGCAAAGGGGTGAGTCTTACTACCCCTTAGAGTTTTTTACCAGAACTTTTTAACTAATTTTTTTTTCAATTTTAAAATTCAGATTTTGGAGGGCCAATTCAATTAAAAACTTTTTGTCTCTTAAAAATTTCACGTAAACTCAATACTTTTCACCAAAAAAATAAATTAAGCGAACTTGCAGAATTTTTAATTAATAAGTTGCGTATACAAGTTTGACATAAATAACAATATTATTATTAACTATCATTTCTAATTTAAATTAACAATATTATTTCAGAGAGTGTTCAAAATGGGCACCATTTTCTTGAATACAGGCTCTTATTCTTTTGAACAAATTTCCGTTAACGCTACCTAGCATTGCTACAGATTGTCTAACTCTTCAGGGGAGGCTTTAAGGAAATTTTTTTATGTTAAACCCCCTTTAAATTTTGCAAGGAATCTCCAGTTTCATTTTCTGTACTGATTAATGAAACACCCTGTATACTGAGTTTTTATTAAAAAATTTAATAATTGAGAGTTATCCAACGTTTCGCCATCTATCCTAAGGGATTTGATTAGGACGAAAACTTGCTTGAAGGTTTTAGGATCCACAAAAAGTTCTGATAATTTTGGAATCGATGCAGTATACGAATTAAAGAAGAACCCCAAAGGTCGTACTTAAACAAACAAGTAATCTATACACTTTAATGAACCGAACGTATACAGGTATACGGTTAGTCGTAGAGAGTTGCGTCAAAAAAATTTATCACAAAAGCCGTAGTAAAGAATCGAATGGTAATATTATTATTTCCCGAAAAAGTCAGGATCCCTAGTAGATGGTTGTGAACTTAAGAACTTTAAACTGTGGTATCGTTGAAAAGATCTGTAAAAAATAGGGTAAATCCGAGATAGATGCCCTACCGGGGAAGATGGCACACGATCATAACTTTCTTCTTAATTACTAGACGGCGCTTGTGTTAGTTCGTAATCATATTATATAGCTGTAGTCGGAAGTGTAGTTCGTGGTTTTATTCATATTTGTCGATATTAAGGTAAGTTATTTATTTAAATGTATTTCAATGTGTTCAAAAAATTCTTGAGTAGGTTTTGTTTTGTCAATCTCATTCAAAGAGACAGTTTTCAAATTCGCTCGATTTTGTCTGTCCTTAGTTATAACTCTGGAAAATCGTGGCACAGAGAAGTGTTGAAAACATATTTTCGGAAGAGTCCAGACAAAATAATGGAAAATTATATGGCTCGCGAAGAAAAGAACCAAATCACAAAAATTAAATTATCTGCACAAGAAATAAGAGAAGAAACAAAAAAACTGACCGTTCAACAGTGAGAAAATACAACATTATCACCCAGTGTAATTTGATTTTTATCCCATTTTTAGGTATCTAAAGAACAACAGCAAAAGATTGCTAATGATACAATTGGACAGTTCAGCAATCCTTTGTATGTAAGAGAAAGGCAATATAGACTTCTTCGGAACTTTTGTGAAGCGAAAAAAAAATGAAGTAGTAGTAATACGAAAATTTGAGAACCAGTCCGGAAAAATGGTTAATGGTTTAAAGAAATATGTATCTTGCCTAGAAATTAATTTCTCAGATTTGGTACAACTAAAGCGTAATCACAACTATTTTCAAGTTGGTAGCTCGCGTTATTTCAAAATTTGTAACAAATAAATTTTCTTCTTGTAGGTTTAATGTCAATTAGCTGTAACTGGTGCTGAAAAATGTTTTTTTATTGTTTATACGGGAGACAAAAATGATTTGTTTGTGGAAGAAGTCGAATTTGACTCTACTTTATGGAAATCTATAATGCTTCCGAAACTGAGAGATTTTTATCTAAATTGTATGGCACCCAATATTATTGAAGATCGTCCGTTTCGTAGCTTTAAATGGAAAGATCCAACGGCTGTTGTAGAAGCTCAAAAACTAAAACAAAAACAATCTAAAGCGCTACCTAAGACAAGCTAATTTATTATTATTATTATTATTATTATTATTATTTTACACCTTTTTTTCACTTTTTTCCGAAAATTAGAGCTAATACTTATATTATTATATTTACACGTGGCATATAAGTGTTATTTGTAATAGCGCAGATCTGATTAAATTTGGGGTATAATATGTCGAGCTAAAAGGGCCGTTAAGCTACATAGACTTTCGAATTCAAATTAATCAATATTTACAAAAATATTTATTTTATACATTCTTTCTTTAAATAAAAGTTCATTGTAATTTAATTTTACACAGCTTTTATTTAAATTTTTTTTAATCCGATGTATGTAATTAGTGATGACAATCAAGCGGCGTTTTTGGAAAAATATCAATCCAAAAGAGTTATGGAATAAAACTTGTTGGAAATTTTATTGTCTATAACTTTTATTTGAACTATTTTTTTCATACTCTTGTACACCATGTGGAGTTCTGTGTAAAACGCTTGTTTTATTTTTTATTTTTGTTATTCCGAAGTATTGTTGTTTCAGAACCTAGTCGAACCACAACAAAAACATTTTTTAGGATCTAGGGTGGGTAAGGATTGCTAAGTTCAGGTTTTAACCCCTTAGTGTCTTTACCCGTCTTATTACGTGCGCCATCTACCTTGAAGAAATTACCATACCCGGAATATTACGGCCACTTTATATTTTGCCGCTTCTAATTCAAAATGAACGTAGATGTACGTGTCTGTCGATCGCTGTATATGTGGTAGTAGGGAGAAATCATTCAGGCGGTAAGTTTTGTTACAATTATGAGCCTTTAGCGTTTCTTTCGCGTACTGGTCGCTGCGTGTTTGTGTTTGACCACGTGTTTGGCAATATAAGAAACGAAGTATTTGTTGTTGTTCGTTAGTGAAAATTGTTTATGTCTGCTTATATCTTCTTATAGAATAGTGGCAATTGTTTGTACCAAGTTCATGGATACCAGGTAAGAGAAAATAATTCTACCGACCTAAGTGGTTGGTATTTATTATTATCGTTTGTGTTTCCAGAATTATAAATTTCAATGAATGGGAGTCAGATGGAAGTAGTAATTCTTCATTATCCTCAAGTATATCTAAAACTGATGAATCTGAAAGTGACAACAGTTTATCAGCAGCAAGAACGTGGGTACCAATGAGTGTAGAGTCTCCACAGCCTCCGCTACCCAGATTTCCGTTTACATCAGCTTCTTTGATGAATTTAGAGTTCCTGATAATGACGTGATGAATTTTGTGAAAGTTTTCTTTGATGAAGAATTTTTGACAATTTTAGTAAGAGAAACCAATAGACAAGCAATGAAATGCAAAGAAAAAGATTGGATCAATACAAACAGTGATGAAATGTTAGTATTCATTTCTAACAACCTGCTGATGTCGATTGTAAAGAAACTTGTTATGACTCAATACTGGACAAAAAGAAGTGTTTTAGAAACCCGCATACTTCCTAAAATTATGAGAAGAAAAAGGTTTTTGTTACTAAAAAAACACCTTCACTTTTACGATGAATCAACACTCGATAGAAATACACACCCAAACCCCAAATAGTGTAAAATCTGACCCATTCATCCTCTACTCAATAAAAATCTCCAAAATTTGTATACCCCTAATTGTGACATAACTATTGACGAGAGCCTTATACTTTTCAAAGATAGACTTGGATGGAGCCAGTACATTCCTTTGAAACGAGCTCGATTTGGAATCAAGTCTTTCTTATTGTGCGAGTCTGAATTCGGCTATATATTCAGTTTCATTATTTATACTGGTAAAGGAACTAATTTCAATCCAGAGTTCAAGGATCATCCCTCTTCCACACAAATAGTGATGACATTGATGGATCCATACTTGGAAAGAGGCTATGCTTTGAAAACTGACTATTTTTACACGAGTCCACAGCTCGCAGACATTCTCATAAAACATAAAACAGATACTTTTCGCACAGTGAGACAGAACATGAAAGAAATGCTATCGCAACTGAAGAACAAGAAGTTGAAGAAAGGAGAAGTGATTGCTTTTCATCGCGGGAAAGTTCTAGTTCTAAAATGGAAAGATAAAAAAGATATTCACTTGCTATCAACGGTGCATTCTACAAACACAGTTGAGAAAGAGAGAAGAACTTCAACAGGAAGGGAAAGAAATTTAGTAAAGCGACCTGTGATTGCACACGATTACAATTTCACTATGGGCGGTGTTGATCGGGTTGAACAACATCTTTCTGACTACCCTGTCATCCGAATAAGAGGGAAAAAATACTATAAGAAAATGTTCCTTCACTTAGTCGAGTATGGTATGTGGAATGCAGAAGTCGGGAGGAAACTTGAGACACTTGGAGTTTCAGTTGTAAATTCAGCTAGCCAAAGTTCGATTTTCTTTTCTAAATTCTCTTAGATTAGTCAAACTCCACTTTCCCAGTTATGTGTCAGCTACATCCAAGAAATTGTATGGTTTGTTCCAAAAAAAGAGATAACAGAGGGAAAAAAATTAGAAGAGAATCCAGATACCAGTGCTCCAAATGCGATGTAGGACTCTGTGTTTTGCCTTGTTTCGAAATTTACCATACCCGCAGTAAATTCTGATATTTTTTATTTGGTTCTTAATTTTTTATATGAAAGTAGGTTCTAAGAAATAGGGTTCCCCAAAGTTTAAATTCAATTCAAAATAAATTTGGCTTAAGGAGATTTTTTTAAATTCAAAAATTAACTATTAACTAACTAATCAAAATTAATCAACTAATACCTCAGTCAATAGAGCAAATAATTAGTAAATTTTTGACAAAAATAATAGTAGAATATCGCCTGCGCCATGTAATTGTAAATAGTATAAAGTACCTTAAATTCATGTTTTATACCGAAAATGAATTGTCATTATATAGTTAATTAACATTTATATGCAAAGAAACGTGTTTTTTTATAACTTTTTTTTCCTGAGTGAAAATTAATAAACCAATGTTAATGGTGTAAAAAGGAAAGTTATAGAAGATAAAAATACGAATACAAAAAATATAAAAGATGAATACAAGGTACTTTATACTATTTACAATTACATGGCGTAGATGGTATCCTACTATTATTTTTGTCAAAAATATATCTCTATTTACTGCACTATAACTTTAAAGGAGCTTTATCTCGAAGTGTAAATTATAAAAGAATAAAAGTCTTAAAATTCTGAATCGAACTAAACAAATAAACCTATTAAAAATGTAATTTCAAAATTTGTTAAAATTTGGGTACCCTATTAAATATAAAATAAAGTAAAGATGATTGTTTCTTGTTAGAACGATATTTGAAAATAAGATATTTTAAAAAACAAAAATAAAAAAATATAATTTTTTCTATTTCAGGAACTAGTACTATTATCTATGATGTTCTTTTTCATATTATAACAAAAAAATCATTTTTGAACATCAAAAAATAAATTAGTTGTCACTTTTAGAAAAACCATTGTAATTCAGTAATTCTCAACATTTAAAAAATATACGTTTAATCACCATAATTGTTGTTTAATCAAGATGAACTTAAACTCGATTGGTTCTCAGAATTATAATAATGTCACTTTAGATTAGATCACTTTGATTCCAACTTTGTTTATCATAACTACCAATATTACGATTTGAAATTGAAAGTACCATGTAAAGTTTCGGATCATTAGAATATCTCGTTCTTTAAAACGCTCTGAGCAGAGGAGCGCATGTTAGCCCTGTTTTACCAATGAATCACTTTTAGCTCGACGGCACCAGTATTCCAACCTTAGTAAATTAAAAAATTTTAAAATACCTATACTGTTTTTAGAAAATTTATTGCTGAATAAAAAAGTCTTATAACTTTTTTCTCTAAAACTTACAGAAAAAAAAATACAGAGAAATAAACAAAAAAATCCGCTGTAAATTTTTAATAAATTGTTAACAATTTTAAAGAAGCGCCTACTTTTGGACAAAACTATTTGGATGTGGTAGCTGTATCAATTGATAGAATAAAGGTTGTGAACGCAACTTTAAAAGATTTGAATAGTAAGTTGATGGCCAGTTTTGATGAAACGCAGTATGAAAATGAATGTGAAAAAATATTAGAATACGATGGTGCTGCAACAGAAGCGATTGCAAGACTAGAACGTAAATTGGTGACCGAAACGAAGCTACAAAATGAAATACAAAGAAAAACGAAAGAAAACAATAATGATAGAATGGAAGATGCGAAAGTATTAGGTAACAATCAAAATATAGTGCAGAATACCAAGGTAAGATTACCTAAACTTGATATTGTTAATCAAAGGAAAGGAACACCAACTCCAGCCTTTATTTTACCCAAAAAAAAACCCCAAAACCCCACAAAAACCTTGCCTGGGACGTGTTTCAACAGCTAAGCTGTTACCATCAGCAATACCAAAACTAAAAAAAAAAACACCGGGAAGTTTAATTTATCTTTTTGCTTTTTCTGTTGGTTAAATAGACGCTGCAGTTGGTGTTCCTTTCCTTTGATCAAGATGGCTTCCAGGTCTACACTACGGAACAGGTTCTTCAAGATTAAAAGTAAGATTTCTTTTGTTAAATGTGACATTGAATTTCTTAAATCTTGCCGCAAAGCAGGTGTTTTTCCAAAATTTATTAAAGTTTATGCAAATTTTAATTCATACTCATGTAAAAAGGCGCTTGAATTTGCTAAGCGTAAATGGTTAGATTTGGAAATTAAATGTCATTATGGTAAATTAGGTAAATTAGAGTTAGAAGCATATGAGTTACATTTAAAACTGACTTCAGGATTAAATGATGACGAGTATGTTGAATGGATTAAGTTTTTGCACCATATTAATGAAATTATTCAACACAAATTTTGGCAAAAAAGATGACCCACAACAAAAAGTTCACAGAATTATCTAAAAAGAAAAAGAGGTGCACAGACTTGATCCCCAAAAATCTAACATAGTGGTAAACAAATCCTCGGAGATTTTTAACAATGACGAATTAACTTTGTTGAATAAAGGCTTGAAATATAACCTCAAATTTAACAAAGCGCCCATAGATAAGATTATTGTAGGAATTGAAAGTTCGATCAAACTTTTAGACGATAATTCTAAAAATTCATTAGGAATGCCTGTAAAATTCAAATTTCAGATAATATTCAGCAGTTACCAAAATTTAAATTTAACGCGAGAGAAATAAACATTGTTAAAAATCTTAAAGAGAAAAATTGTTGTTATCTCAAAGCAGATAAAGGCAATAAAGTAGTTATTTTGGACAAAGAGGATTATTTTGAGTCAGTTCAGGTGATGCTTAATGAAGGCCCCTATTCATTAATATCTAAAAATCCTCTTCCCAAAATGATTGCTGATACCCGTAGAGTCTTATTAGAATGTGAAAATATTATACCAAAACAACTTAGGTTTAGACTAACGGTATCTAACCCGGTTCTTCCTAGAATGTATTGTTTACCTAAGATACATAAACCCGGAAAAGCAATGCGTCCCATTGTTTCAGGTATTAATGCTCCTACTTATCTGATATCTAAATGGTTGTCAAATAAATTCAACAGTTTTGAATATCAACAATCAAATTTCAGTGTTCAAAATTCATACGATTTTATTGAAAAATTAAAAACATTGAGCTGACTGAGAACGAAGTTTTAGTTTCATTCGATGTCTGTTCATTGTTTCCAAGCGTTCCGATAGATATCACTTTAGATTATTTGAAAGATATGTTACACCAAAACCATTTAGACAATTCAGAAGTAGATAATTTTATTAAATTAGCAAGATTATGTATGAGTCAAACCTACTTTCAAATTAACAATAATATTTATCAACAAAATTATGGTACAACAATGGGTAACAGCTTATCTCCGTTTATGGCTAACCTGTTCATGGGTAAATTTGAAACTGATATAAAAAATAAATTAGATTATTTTCCTAGAATTTGGTGTAGATATGTAGATGACGTTTTTGCAGTCATCGACACTAAAGTTTACAGCCCTCAGCAATTTGTAGAAATTTTAAATTCAAAATTTGAGACGATCAAGTTTACCTATGAAACAGAAACAAACCTTAAGTTACCTTTCTTAGACACTTTAGTGACAAGAAATGGCAACAAACTAGATATAGATATTTATCGTAAAGACACTAACACTATGAGGTTTATAACAAATGATTCCAACCATAGTATGCAACATAAACTTGCATCTTTCAACTTTTGATTCACCGATTATTACATTTCCCATTGTCAAAACAAAACTTTGATAAAGAACTGCGAAATATTAAGCAGATTGCATCATACAATGGTTTTCAAGAATCAATTGTCACAAACATAATTAGAAAACATAAACATAAGTTAAACATTAGAAACATTACAACGTTAGGAACTAGTAATAGCAAAATAGATAAGAAATATGTCAAATTACCAAATTATCCCACATACACAAAAGGTCTTCAAAAATATTTTCAAAATTTGATTATCAAACAGTAACTTCTAGTAGTAACAACTTGCAAAATCTTTTAGGCAATCCGAAAGACCCAATAGAAATGTGTGATAAATCGGGAATATATAAAATTAATTGTAAAGACTGTAACCAAGTATATATAGGGCAAACCAAGAGACCTATTAAAACTCGTTTTAAAGAGCACGTAGCTCATGTCAAATATCATCGCACAGATAGGTCCAGTGTTGCCATGCATATGCTTGAAAATGGCCATAGAGTAGGCGACATTGAATTAATTAAGAGGGTAGATAATAAAAACGAACTTGATTCTTATGAAAGTTTAGAAATTTTTAAAACAGAAATTTGCTTATGAATTATGATGATAACGGTCCATTAGGATTTTCGGAATTATTTAAGCTTATCTAAGAATCAATTAAGTTTAACGATGCGTGATAAGCAGATAGTATATATAAGCTTCCCGTTGTTTTTATTTTTAGTATCGGTATCGCTGATGATAACAGCTTAGCTGTTGAAACACGTGTCCGAGTCAAGTTTTTGGTGCAGTTTTTGGTGTTTTTCTGTTGGTTTGATATTGTTAAATTTAACGGTGATATCGCTCTTTGGCCAGAATTTTGGGAACAGTATAGTATAGCAATACATGACAATGATTGTCTAGATATTACTGCCAAGTTTGCTTATTTAAAAACGTATTTAACCGGAAAGGCATTAATTACAATATCTGGATTAACATCGAGTCAAAATTCGTATAATGACGCTATCGAATTGTTAAAAGCTGAATATGCATGTATGGAGAGGATAATTGATAATTATATTCAAAAATTATTAAAGCTTTCTCCTGTAAAAATGAGAGAGATACAATTGCTTTAAGGAATCTTTTTACTACTGTGTTAACAATAACCAAGTCTTTGTCAACCTTAGGAATAGCAGTTAATCAATATGGTTTATTAGTAAAGTCAATTGTATTTAAAGCACTTCCCTATAATATGCGCAATTGCTTATAACAATAAAAGCTAACAGAATGTAATGTAAACGAGTCTGAAGGAGGAGCATCAAATGTAACTGTGTGTATGGCAGATAGCAGTAATTTAAATTACGAGAAAGAAATTAATGGACTTTTACATTTTTTAAATTAGAATTAGATTCAATTGACCGAGCCGGTAGTGTAAATGACTTCGAAAATAAAGAAAAGAACTTTAAACGTCACAATAAGTCATGGAATAATGGAATGAATCATGAAAACTTTACAGCAGCTAGTTTATTAACTGGAGCAAAAGAAAGTTGCTTATTTTGCCAATCTAAATCTCATGTAACAGTTAATTGCGATGGTTCTTTGAGCAATGTCGAGAAGAAGGATATTTTAAAACGTAACAATCTTTGTTTTCGATGTTTAAAGCCCAGTCACATATCAAAATTTTGTAGAACAAGGAATATTTCTTGCACAAAATGTAAACTTAGGCATGCAACAACAATGTGCGAGCCTCGTAAAACATATTCTGGGCCAAGGAGCGGTGTTGTCAGTACTTTAAGTAATACTGATAATAATGAACACAATAATCTTACTTCTTTGATTGCTAACGGTATTTCTGACAATATTTATTTAAAAACGGCTTGTGCTTTTGCTTTACAAAACGATAACATTGAAGGAACACTAGTTCGTATGATTATTGATGGAGGAAGCCAGCTTACATTTATAAGAGAAGACTTATCACGTATGTTAGCGCTTCAAGTTGTCGGAACTCATAAGATTTCTGTACAATCATTTGGTCAAACTGAAATGGCACCGGCAAGACTTTTTTTTTATAAATTAAAATAATAATATAAAAAAAAATATTGTAGTAGAATTTTTGTTGTAAAAGGTTTTCCAAAAATATTTTTTATTATTAAAAAACCCCTTTTTAAAAAAAATAAAATAATAAAAAATTTTATTTTTAAAAAAAATTAGTTTACTTTATTCAAATTTAAAAAAAAAAAAAAAAAAGTTTTTTTAATTGATGGGGTGGAAAAATAATTGGCAAATTGTGTTAAAAAAAATTTTAAAAATAAAAAAATTTTTTTAATTTTTAAAAAAGTTTTTGGATGGAAAATTCATGGAGTAAGTGAAAGTAACTATAAATGAACTTACCGATTACATAATGAATTTTAATGCGAGCGTAGTACTCGATGTGCAAAGTGAAATTTCTAACGAAACCGAACTAGACTTCAAAAAGTTTTGGGATTTAGAAACCCTAGGTATTAAAATTAGTGACCATACCGTTGATAATAACTTTATCGACGAATTTATAAAAAATAATGTTACTTTTAAAGACAACCGGTATCAAGTTACTTTACCATGGAAAAACGATAAAATTTAAACTCAAAGTATCTTGGTGCGTTAGTGCGAACAAAAGGATTAATAAAGAAGTTGTGTAGAAACGGAAAATTAATGGAATATGACGATGCAGTTCGCGAATATATGCGTTCAGGTTGTGCGGAAGAAGTTTCAAATAATAACATTAACGTTATGGAATATTCCTACTTTATGCCACATCGACCAGTTTATCGGTATGATAAAGATACAAAAAGTTGTTTTTGATGCATCGGCTCATGCACATGGTTTTCCTTCTTTGAATGAAAAATTATCAAGTGGTGAAAATCTTCTTCCGGATATACTCAAAATCCTAATTAATTTTCGTATAGGAGCTGTAGCAATGATTGCGGACATAGAAAAGGCTTTTCTACAAATCAGTCTACACGATGAAGAAAGAAATTATCACAAGTTTCTTTGGTTTAAGGAACCTATTAAACATAAAATTGGGTCAACATCAGAATTACCGGATTTGACAATGTTTCGAATGACTCGAGTTACTTTTGGGGTGACATCTAGCCCTTTCTTACTAGCAGCTACACTAAGGAAACATTTAAAGCAAGTTCCTGAACGTGAAATAGCAACCATTTTATGTTGACGACTTATTAGTAGCATTAGAGTCCACTAATGCAGCTTTAGAATTTTTATGAAAAGGCTAGAAGTATTTTGTCAAGAGCAAACATGAATTTACGCAAATGGTATTCCAATGATATAAAAATGATGCAACGATTTAACGAAGACGAAGGAAAATCATCAGCAAACCTTTATGCGAGTCTAAAAAAGTTTTAGGAGTTGTTTGGCATCCCACTACTGATGAGCTTATGATAAATATTAAAGATGTAGTTAGTAATCAGCCTTCTGAAGCAATAACGAAACGTATTGCTTTACAAACGTTAGCTAAGGTATTTGACCCAATCGGATTACTAGGACCTTATACTGTAAAAGCAAAAATAATTCTTCAGAAGATTTGGAAAAAAAATTTAGGTTGGGATGATATCTTAGCAGAAGATATTGGTAAAGAATGGAAAACATGGCAACAAGACCTTCCTTTACTAGACGATTTTGCTATAGAAAGATGTATAATAGAGAAACGAAGCAATGAAGTTCAACTGCATATTTTTTCGGATGCCAATCCGTTAGTTTTCGGATGTGTGGCTTACCTAAAAAACCTAACAACAGGAAACTGTAAATTTGTTTTATCCAAGAATAGGGTAGCCCCATTGAATGAAAAAAGAACTCACTCACTTACGTTGCCAAAGCTAGAATTGACTGCTGCATTGTGTACAGCAAGACTAAAGAAATATTTAATAAAAATATGAATTTAAAGGTGAAAATGTTATTTGTTGGTCTGATTCTAAGATTACGTTGTATTGGATTAAAGTAAAGACAAAAAGAAATGGAAACCTTTTATTCAAAATCGCGTTATTGAAATTCAACGTTTACATGCTGACATAATTTGGAGGTTTTCTCCCGGTAAGGATAACCTAGCGGATCTTATTACTAGAGGTGTGGTATCCATTAAGTATCTAACTGAGGCAAGAATATGGATAGAAGGACCGTTATGGTTGAGTTTAGAGCCTTCACATTGGCCTATCGATGAATCAATCCAAAAAAAAGACAGAGATGGTCGCACTAGACCATGCGAACTAAAAACTGATAATGGTGTGCGAGGGGGCGGGGAGAATGTTGAAATTTTTAATTTGAATTGTCAGTGTAAAAACGAGTTCTAATAAAATCAACTTTCTTACGAAACGGGGTTTCATTTAACGAACGAAATCAAGTTAAATTTTGACAACTTCAATTCATTTTTGTTTTAATTTAATTTTTTTCTTTGAGGATTTAATTATATCTAGCAAGAACTGGGGTGCATAAAACAATATATAATACACAGGACTAAAGTCCGTTAATCCTTCGTACGATAACTAACATACCACTTTAGTTTCTTGTTACATAATATACTATTATCTCCTATATAACTGTACTAAATTTCAAAAAAAGTTTTTTCGGTTTTAGTTGAGTGAATTGAGAGATTTTTCTTCAAATCAAAACTTTTTAAATTAGGAAAATTCTCCCGAAGTCAAATTTGCTAGGATTGGAGTGAAACTGTGGAAACGTCTGTTTTTTTGAGAACCTTAATTCATATGAAAAAATCATCACGAACTAAATATTTATCTTAAGGGCCAAAAGTAATAAATCTGCCCATTGTAGTAATTAAAACATAATTTAGTATATGAAGTAATAGTGACGAAGAAATTATGAAACGGAATTATAAAGCAAATAATACACATAGAATAGGAGAAATAAGCACTGTTGCAATTCTATTTACTGCAAAAGTGAAACGGTTTATTGAAATTATTTAATATGAAGAGTGCTGCAACATACAATAATTAGTTTACTTTAAAAAATTAAACTAAAACCTTAATTAACATATTTTTTTTTTGTATTGGGTCGATTTCTAGTAACTGGACTATAGTAAGTTTAAATGAACTGTGATAATGTTATTGTTATAAACTGCCACTGCGAATTGCCTTTTCTAAAACATAAATAATAATTTACTCATTAGTCGCTAAATGATCATAATACTTTACATTCCTACTTAACAAAAAACACAATTTACAAAGAAAATTTCAATGATGAGTTTAGAAATCAATTGATTCTGTACAATAAGACCTATTTGAAAGTGGAACAAATGGTTCAGTGTAAGGTATTTATGAATAAAGTAATTTGGTACTCGTACTAAAGAATAAGCTCTTGTTAAACACTATTGAAAACGACTTAACCTTGACAATAATCCATCTTCAATAATCATTGTCCTTATTTGCTAACAAAAAAAAAACTGGCCTATAAATCATATAACTGATTTTGACATACACATCAATGGTTCTACCTATGTGAACTTAAAGTTTAATGACCTGACATACCCTTGACTTTCTGTTTGCAACGCCAATTGAGCTTAAAAGTAGACTCAAAGAAGTTGATCCGAATAGCGCACTCAATTTTAGGCAATTTTATGACTGGTTTCACATATGTACCTTTTTATATTTGTAATCTCAACAGAATATAGAGTTGTAGGTTGCAATAATAAATAGGCCAATAAACAATAGATTCAGGTTCTGCGCTCAATAAAAAATTAATAAATATTGGTCAATCTAATTTACAATTCGAATTTATGCGTGACTAATAGTCAAATACTGCATATTTCCGCAATGAAGAGGTTAAAGCACGGCCTTGCAGTTCAAATTGATTGACGATTAATCATAAAAATTAACGGTTGAAACATTTTATAACTTTATTTGTTGCTAATTTTTAATAAGGTAACAAAAAGTGGCTTTCTCAAAAGATTTATAACATAAGAAACCCACGTATGACAATAAAATTTTACTAATTTACTATGTCTCATATATAAACACTCGTAACACGTTTATTATTTGTAAGTGGTAGTAAATAAGTAAACACAAAAGTACGTAAATGAACAAGTATTTGTACATAGAGTATAATTAATATTAATTTACTCTATACTACAGATGCCTTACCACGTGTGGGATTTTTGAATTTAGTGCGGCATTTCGATAATTACAACCTCTTTGATCGTAAAACAGCTACCTTATATAGATCATCATCATTCTACTTTCAGTATTCTAATTTAAATTTTAATACAATATTAACGCGATAACGGTTAAAAATAACAATTAGGATCGAGTCCAATCATAAATCTTGTGCGATAAATTATTCAATTACCGAAGAAAAAGGGTATAAAATTGTTTTGTGTTTGTTTTATAGTGTAACTATGTTAAAGTAATATAAAATTTAAACATAAATGATATCAGACGAATCAAACTTATTCTATTCATTATTATGATCCAGTACCTAACGTAATGCATTTCTCAAGGTTGACAAATGGAAATAGTCACGATAAGTACTCATAAAGTATAATAATAAACTACATGCCTACCAATCATTTTTCACTAAGAGTTACTTTTTTACTAGGACAGATTTTCGTATAAAAGTCAAAACATAAAGTTATGTTTATAAAAAAAAAAAAAACAGACTTTTAATTACATTGTAATAAATATAAAAGAAATAATATAAAAATCTTGCATTACCTGTTTGAAACAGAACAAAGATAGTTGTAGTATATTTTGTGATATATTGTATTTTATCGTGCAAAACTGGAAATGTGTGCTATTAAAAGCTACTGGTAGTCAAAGAGTTATATCATGTCTTATGAGACACGTACTTCAACATAGTTTACGTTAACAACTTACATTTGTATACCTCTATTAATCTTAAAAATGATAGTGATCTATTCTTACGGCCACTTAGTGTTTTGAAACAGCTCCAGCAAATTGTCAAATAAACGTCCACCTTTAATAATGACAATTTAGAATGAAACCAACATTGTTACATTTGCTTATGAGTAATCTGTGCGCCTGAAAGAGTATAAAAATTTCTCAGCTATTTTTATTGTCTGAACACGCAACACAATTAGTAGTTTTTTTCTTCCGATTCATTAAAATCAATTAAATAATTCTGATTACTCAAGCCTAATTTTTGAATTAATCGTTCATTTTTTGCAATCGAATTTAGAACTAAGTAGTACGAGGACATCTTACACTTCGCTTATATTCTGATGAGTTTTCAATAAGAAGTTTCCGTTCGTTTATTAATGATGTTTTCTTACAAAAACTCTTTAATTAATTATTATTTTCTGTATTACAGCTCTCAGTGCCCCATGTTGCTAGTTTCCTTTGTTTACAAACTTTTCAGATTATACTTATTGCTTCTTGGTCTAAGAATCTGAAGATATATTTTCTTAATTCCTTTGTTAATTTTCCTTCAAAGTTTGTCGGTTATTCCGGTATAATTAAGAATTCATCAGCCGATTTTCGTTTTTTATGTGTTACTGAAATGCCCCTAGTGGTCATCGCTGCTTATCAGACTTTAATATTTCATTTTCTTTTCATTTTGGACATCAGGTACACTCATGAAATTTAAAACTTGTACACCACAATTTCTGTAAACAAAAGTTTGCACATTGTGAAGCGGGCTTAAGGGTATCATTTACAATTCTAACAGCAGGTAGTCTCAGCAGGGGTTATCTTATAGAAGGACTGTAGAATGAATCATTACACTAAGCACGTTTTAGAAAATAGGTAATTTACGTTGCTTACTTAATTTTTTCTTTAAAGAATATATTTGAAGGTATCGCTAATTAAACACCATAGCTCGATTAATTATCGAATCAAAATTTTGTTTAGGAAATGTTTACAAAATAAAATTAGAAATAATTTTGATTTAAAAAACGTCTACAAGCAATAACTTTTAAATTAAATCAAAAAACTAAACATGGTTATTTGGGTTGACTGATTATTACTTATTTTTAAATAAATCTAACCTACTAATTATTGTAAGTTATTAAAAAAATCATTAAACTCTCTATTCATAATATTTAGTCCTTACAAAATGTATATTTTATGACGTTTCATTTTTTCTGTAGTTAATATAAAAAATGAAAATAAAAACTAAGGCAATTCTTATTGTCAACGTATATATTTAGTTTTTGACAAGAATTTATTACATAATTATAATTAAGATACCAAGTTATAGTTTAAAATTAAATGAAAACTTTTTTTTAAATAAAGGTATTACTATATAAATAAATATAAGAAATCAATAATGGGTGTGACCTCCATTATTATTGATACATTCTTGGAGGCGTCTGCTCATTGACGCTATCAAGGTATCAATATAATTAATATTAATCGTTTCCCATGCGGTATCAATGGCTGCAATTAGTGCATTACGGTTTACTGGTATAAAATTTGGCCCTTGTTGTCTTCGGATAACAGCAAGTATTCGAGCCCAAACATTTTCGATAATGTTAAAATCTGGGCTTTTTGCTGGCCAGGGTAACAGCTCCAAGTTATTTGCTTGTATCCAGTTGCGCACAACCTGCGAAGTATAGGGTCATCATATCCCGATAGTTAATTATCGAATGTTCCAAGAAAATATGTGTAAATAGTAAATGGAATCTACTAACGTAACGTTAAGTCGTTAATTATAGTTACATAACTCTCCTTTCATAAGATATAGTTCATATTAATATGCTTATTGTAAAGCTTCGTACACACCTGAACAACAAACCGAGGAACAAACAGAACAACGAACCGAACGGCAATCGGAACATTAATTTGACGGTGCTACGTACGAATTTTAGAACAGATTCGCAAGTCCTGATTGTTCCACGAACGGTTTGCGGCGTTCCCGCAACTTGTCGGTTTTTTCTCCGACATCAAAGAAAATGCGCGCGAATGCGTTTGCAGGTTTGGACGAATCTAAACAAAACAGCAATACGTAACTGAACGAAGTACAATGA
>JALBCR010002621.1:0-37125 GCA_030710515.1 Abscondita cerata | reverse complement strand
GTACACTCATGAAATTTAAAACTTGGACACCACAATTTCTGTAAACAAAAGTTTGCACATTGTGAAGCAGGCTTAAGGGTATCATTTACAATTCTAACAGCAGGTAGTCTCAGCAGGGGTTATCTTATAGAAGGACTGTAGAATGAATCATTACACTAAGCACGTTTTAGAAAATAGGTAATTTACGTTGCTTACTTAATTTTTTCTTTAAAGAATATATTTGAAGGTATCGCTAATTAAACACCATAGCTCGATTAATTATCGAATCAAAATTTTGTTTAGGAAATGTTTACAAAATAAAATTAGAAATAATTTTGATTTAAAAACGTCTACAAGCAATAACTTTTAAATTAAATCAAAAACTAAACATGGTTATTTGGGTTGACTGATTATTACTTATTTTTAAATAAATCTAACCTACTAATTATTGTAAGTTATTAAAAAAATCATTAAACTCTCTATTCATAATATTTAGTCCTTACAAAATGTATATTTTATGACGTTTCATTTTTTCTGTAGTTAATATAA
The DNA here is from genome assembly GCA_030710515.1 of Abscondita cerata. Lineage (NCBI taxonomy): Eukaryota > Metazoa > Arthropoda > Insecta > Coleoptera > Lampyridae > Abscondita > Abscondita cerata. The sequence continues at coordinate 36,597 of JALBCR010002621.1, read as the reverse complement.
AAAGTGAAAATAAAAACTAAGGCAATTCTTATTGTCAACGTATATATTTAGTTTTTGACAAGAATTTATTACATAATTATAATTAAGATACCAAGTTATAGTTTAAAATTAAATGAAAACTTTTTTTTAAATAAAGGTATTACTATATAAATAAATATAAGAAATCAATAATGGGTGTGACCTCCATTATTATTGATACATTCTTGGAGGCGTCTGCTCATTGACGCTATCAAGGTATCAATATAATTAATATTAATCGTTTCCCATGCGGTATCAATGGCTGCAATTAGTGCATTACGGTTTACTGGTATAAAATTTGGCCCTTGTTGTCTTCGGATAACAGCAAGTATTCGAGCCCAAACATTTTCGATAATGTTAAAATCTGGGCTTTTGCTGGCCAGGGTAACAGCTCCAAGTTATTTGCTTGTATCCAGTTGCGCACAACCTGCGAAGTATAGGGTCATCATATCCCGATAGTTAATTATCGAATGTTCCAAGAAAATATGTGTAAATAGTAAATGGAATCTACTAACGTAACGTTAAGTCGTTAATTATAGTTACATAACTCTCCTTTCATAAGATATAGTTCATATTAATATGCTTATTGTAAAGCTTCGTACACACCTGAACAACAAACCGAGGAACAAACAGAACAACGAACCGAACGGCAATCGGAACATTAATTTGGACGGTGCTACGTACGAATTTTAGAACAGATTCGCAAGTCCTGATTGTTCCACGAACGGTTTGCGGCGTTCCACAACTTGTCGGTTTTTCTCCGACATCAAAGAAAATGCGCGCGAATGCGTTTGCAGGTTTGGACGAATCTAAACAAAACGGCGAACAAACTTATGCGGGAGAATTAAATTATTTATTTTTGTCCTCCCTTTTGTGGGTTTGTTGTGTTTTAGGTAATATTATGGAGTTGACAGAAGAAAAATGTTTTAAATTAATCAGTGTTTAAGAATGCAAGAAAAAATGATGTCCCTATTAGCATCATTTGGGCAGGAAATTTCCAAAATAAAAAAAAAGCGAAGTAAATTATAATTTTTACTCTTCTTTGTGCGTAAAATTTGGTTGGCACTATCTTCTTGTTTTCCGCAATTTTCTCTTCTCAATAATAAATATATATGAACTGAAAACTACTGAAAATAATTATGGGAACAGCACAAACGTTCCGTTTGTTGTTCGGATTGTGGAAATCATAAAAGATCGTTTGTCGTTCTGTTTGACTTTCGGTTCGTTGTTATGTTTGTTGCTCGGTTTGTTGTTCAGGTGTGTACGAAGCTTTACAACTTAAGCAACAATTTTTTGGCGAATAAAGATTAGTTTGTGATGTAATATTAGAAACACAAATTTATATCATATCAAATTTATGACAACTTAAAAACCAAGAACGTGTATGTTATTGCTAAGAAATTATTAAGGAAAAAGCGCAATTGCAGTGTAAATATTTATAATTAGATATTTTCGAAAGTTTATAAGTCCTCTATTGTAATCTTAATACTTAAAAGAAAATCCTGTCCATTAGCATTATAAGGAAATGGCTTTTACTTTATGAATAAGTTTCAATAACAATAGAATATCCTTGCTTGTTTAATTTACTTCCTTTGAGTCATATTGCTCTAAGGGTTGTTACATTGGTCATTAGAAGTATGTAATAAATAAACAATTACCTACTGTTTGAGAAGGGTAGTGTGAACCAATAAATAAAGTAAGAAATGTAAATTCCATTTTAGTTTAAAATTTCAAGTGTTGTGAAAATGCCACCTCATCTCGGTGCTGATTTGAAAGCGCGGATTGTTTCGGAATTAGCGGCGGGCCGTAGCGTGCGTAAAATTTCACGTATGTTAGATATACCAAAAAGCACCGTAGGGCATTACCGAGTAAAATGGAATCTTGAACACACTTTGGAAAGAGCCATCGGAAGTGGTAGACCTAAAGTATCTACACGTGCTCAAGATCTCGAGTTGTTTCATTACGTAACAGAACAACCATTTGCTACATACTCAGGGCTATAGCAGATACACATTTTCCCGGATGCCGTATAACTGCACAAAAAGATTAAAGGAGATGGGAATAAAGAAGTATAATGCTGCTGCGAAAGAAGTTCTCAGTGACGAAAATATGAGACGTCGTCTGGAATTTGCAAGGCGATATGTGAACGAACCTTTGGAATTTTGGAATCGAGTGATTTTTAGCGACGAAAAAACGTTCAATAGCCGCAACGATGGACCACTAAAAGTTTTTAGAATGGAAGGAACTCGTTACGAAAATAATCACATATGTCCTAAAAACGAAGTGGTTATTTTTCTGTGAATGTGTGGGGTTGGGTTAGCGCGCGGGGTCCAGGAGTTTGTTGGGCTATCGATGGACGTCTTGATTCTGCTGCGTATTTAGATATTTTGGAAACTATTATGAAACCTTCAGTCGAAGTGTTTTATCCAGACGAAGATTATATTTTCCAACAAGTAAGTATTCTTATTTCACTATACTTTCTCCAAAAATAGTTCGGGATCTGTTGAATTAACATTTTCATAATGTATTTTTGTTGTTAAAGGACAACGCCCTATTCATACTTCGCGGGTTGTGCGCAATTGGATACGAGAAATAACTTGGAGCTGTTACCCTGGCCAGCAAAAGCCCAGATTTTAACATTATCGAAAATGTTTGGGCTCGAATACTTGCTGTTATCCGAAGACAACAAGGGCCAAATTTTATACCAGTAAACCGTAATGCACTAATTGCAGCCATTGATACCGCATGGGAAACGATTAATATTAATTATATTGATACCTTGATAGCGTCAATGAGCAGACGCCTCCAAGAATGTATCAATAATAATGGAGGTCACACCCATTATTGATTTCTTATATTTATTTATATAGTAATACCTTTATTTAAAAAAAAGTTTTCATTTAATTTTAAACTATAACTTGGTATCTTAATTATAATTATGTAATAAATTCTTGTCAAAAACTAAATATATACGTTGACAATAAGAATTGCCTTAGTTTTTATTTTCACTTTTTATATTAACTACAGAAAAAAATGAAACGTCATAAAATATACATTTTGTAAGGACTAAATATTATGAATAGAGAGTTTAATGATTTTTTTTTAATAACTTACAATAATTAGTAGGTTAGATTTATTTAAAAATAAGTAATAATCAGTCAACCCAAATAACCATGTTTAGTTTTTGATTTAATTTAAAAGTTATTGCTTGTAGACGTTTTTAAATCAAAATTATTTCTAATTTTATTTTGTAAACATTTCCTAAACAAAATTTTGATTCGATAATTAATCGAGCTATGGTGTTTAATTAGCGATACCTTCAAATATATTCTTTAAAGAAAAAATTAAGTAAGCAACGTAAATTACCTATTTTCTAAAACGTGCTTAGTGTAATGATTCATTCTACAGTCCTTCTATAAGATAACCCCTGCTGAGACTACCTGCTGTTAGAATTGTAAATGATACCCTTAAGCCCGCTTCACAATGTGCAAACTTTTGTTTACAGAAATTGTGGTGTCCAAGTTTTAAATTTCATGAGTGTACAACTAAAAATATTTTGATGGTAAAAACTCCTTAATTTTTTATTTGTAGGATTCAGTTTCCCAATTATTTGGGCCTTCTTTGGAAACTATTTTAATCGGTAACTCGTTACCAATGATAGGGATTATGGTAAAAGCATCGTGTAATTCATCAAATAAAGTAGTAAGAGAAGAATCCCACTGCTCTTGGTCACCTTGTATATTTAACTACAGAAAAATAAGTAGCCGTACAGTTAACGATTTTTTAAAATTGTTCAGAACTTCACACCATAATTGACCACAATTATTGTGGACAAATAGTCCCATTTTTGTGATGGGTTTTATTGAATTTATACGTATGATATCAATTCCTCGATAAAAATCGTTTGATTGCAAATTATTAGTGCGTATTCGTTCCAGGTATCGTCGTAAAAAATGTGATGAAGAGATGAGTAATTAAAGTATTAGTATTGAATAGGTAAAATGAATATTTGAAACTTCGGCACTAAAGTTTGTTTGACCAGCAATTAAAAATAATGGTTAGTACAAATTTTTAGTTGTTTTTCTTGTATTTTTTTTTTAGATTGCTTGAAGAAATACAGGATTTTTACTCTCGTGGGTATTGGTTGTGGAAACAGATTTATTTCGATTAATCTGTTTTCATTACCCACACTATTTTATCGTTCTTCCTCTAATTCTCTTTCTGTGGTTTTTACTAGTTTGAATAAATCTTCTAGGGATACATCTGGGTTATAAGAATGAATCCCAGGGTTTTGAAGCTATTAATAGCATTTTGTCGAATTGCGGCTCGTTTAAAGGTTTTGCCAAAAAGTTCTTCAACTTGATATGAAATTACCGCGTTTGCAGTCATTACGTCATTAGTCATCACTTTGTTATTTTTTGTTGGTGGAAGGTATTGAGAGAGAACAATGTGAAAATTATTCAATTGAACGAAAACGAAAGTTCTTGAAATAATAATAAGATTTTAAAACTAGTTTTAGGATATACCGCTTCCATACTATAGTGTTACAACGTAAGTTATTTATGAATAGCTCCTAATCCGTTAACAATGGGACGCACCTGTTCTTGAGGTCTAAACCAAAGATCATAAGCGTGTAGATGGGTTTTGCTAACAAAAAAATTTTACGATTGCGTTTTTATTGTATTTTATTGAAAGTAATTTTAAACATATCATTGTAATTATAAAACACATCATCGTTTATTAGAAACCATTTTATAGAGTTTAAAAATTTAAGGTATAAAAAAATATACCAAGAACAAACTAAATTTATAGGAAAAATAATAAATATATAATTTTAAAATACAGTTATTCTAAAAATCAATCTGTTTCTTCTGAAGAAGTATCATTTGACCCTATTGAAGTTACAATAGGCTCTATAGTAACTTCTATCAAATTGTCAAGTTTCCACATTTTTTGTTCCTCTTTCATTACGTGTTCTACACACTTTTTCCACTTTTCCGCAGTCATATCACTTAAAAAAGTCATTAAAAGTTGTCGAACGTCACTTAATTTAAACGTGATATTATTTCTCGCTACTGCACCCTTCACCTGCGCCTATATTAATTCTATAGGGTTTAATTCACAATGGTATGGCGGTAAGCGTAGAACAAAAATATACCTTGTAGTAGACTTAGTAGTTCCCTTTTTACCATATCATTTTCAAAAGCAATATTTTTTGAGGAAAGCCATTCCACTATAACGTGTTTTTTTCAGGAAGTTGTAGGTACACGTTTGATTTGTCTGGAATGGTAGCTGGCATTGTCCATAACAATTACAGAACCCTTTGGTATTAAATCTGACATTTGTTCAAAATATTCCTCAAAAACATCCCCATTAATATCCTCGTGGTAATCATCGGTATTTTTTTATTCAAATAGCAGTAAACCTCCCTCTACAAAGCCTTCGTCACTTCCTATATGCCCTTTTCCTGAAGTATGTTTAAAACCAGTAGATAATCCTTCTAAAAAAACCTGTCGTCCACTGGTTACATTTTTGTCTTGACACATTTTTCTACAGTATAACCTTCATTTACCCACGTTTCGTCTAAATAATAAATTTTCTTGCCTTCAGAACGTAATTTAGAGATATTTCGTAGGTAATTTCTTTTCCAACATACAATTTCTTTCTTATCAATGTGAGCTGATTTCCTATTCATTTTTTCCCATGAAAAATTCAATTCGTGCAAAACAAAATAAAAGGAATGCACTATTCTTCTAATTGTACTTTTCACATATTCGGGTATTTCATCATGAGATAAACTAGGCTTACGCACAGAAACTTTGTCTTCACGCAAAAGTCTGAATATTGTTGTTTTTCCAAGGCCAGTCATATGTGAACACATATCAACTGTCTCTTGAACTGTTGTCAACGGATTATGGCATTTCAAATAATTGTACACATTGAGCACAATAGTTTTTTTGTTGGCAGAAAGCGCAGACCTCTTCACGCGTTTCCTTTGAATAAATTCAGGATTCGGACTCCATTCCAATGAAACTTAATACTGTAGCGTAAGTACACCTTATGATATACCGATATGATATGACATTTAATCATTAGTTAGGCTATCGTTATAATTACATATCATATTTCTCCCCTAATTATATCATTACGAACACATTATTATCTATTCATTCCAAATACAGTACATACTTTCTAGTACAATTATTAGCAATTAATTAGAGAGAAAGTGCAACTAAAAGGCTCATTAAGCTCACCCCAAAAATCTTATTTTGCATACATAGTTTGAGTTAGTATGTTCAACAGTGCTGTTACATATAGACGTACAAAAAAATTACAATGACGATAAAAAAAACGTTTGTCTCTTAAAGAAAAAATTGATATAATTGTGGAAAGTGAAAAGTTCAATACTAGTGCTAGAAAGTTGACTGAAAAATTTAGTGTTGTAAGAACACAAGTTAACGATATTTTAAAAAACAAATGTAATTTAAAAAAAGCGATTTAAAGAAAGTTCCAATACAGAGCAGAATAGAAAATTTCCTAGAACTGAAGGTTTAGAAATTAACTGAGTAGTTTACAATTTGTTTTGTAAAGCTAGGAACAAAAATATCTCTACATCTGGATCTTTAATAAAAGAAAGCATTAGAAGTTACGAAAATTTAAAAATGACGGATTTTAAAGCTTCAAATGGGTTGCTTGAGAATTTTGTCAAAGACATAACATAACCTATAAAACAATTTGCGGAGAGTCAGCTGATATTAACCCGGACACTGTTGAAGCTTGGAAAGCAAAGCTGTCAGTAATATTGAAGGAGTATTCACCCAAAAATGCTGTACAATACTGACGAGACCGGACTTTTTTACCATACGATGCCAAACAAAACGTTCTCTTTAAAAAAAACAATAAATTTAGTGGTTAAAAAGCTGCAAAACAAAGATTGACATTTGATTTTGTACAAATATGGAAGGTGATAAGGAAAATCCGTTAATCATTGGAAAAAGTAAACACCCAAGATGCTTTAAAGGCTCTCATATCAACAACTTGCCCTTAGAATGGGTATCTAATAAAAAAATTGGATGGCGGTAGAGATTATGACTTCCTGGCTAAAAAAATGTGATAAAAAAATGAAAAAAGAAAATAGTAAAGTTTTATTAATTCTGGATAATGCTACGTCTCATCCCAAAGTGACTCTTGAAAATGTGAACATTGTTTCTCTACCCCCAAACACCACATCCCATTGTCAGCCACTGCATCTAGGAATTATCCAAAACTTTAAGATGGCTTACAGAAAGTTTTTAATCAAAAGGCTGCTAACATTCACAAATACCGAACGTCCTTTTGAAGATGCTGAAAAAAGTATCAATTTAACAAGCGCTTTAGTTTGGATATTAGTAGCCTGGAGAAACGTTTCGTCTATTACAATTGCTAAATGTTTTGCGAAAGCAGGAGTCTCCGGAAAAAGTCCTGCAAGAAGATTTTAATGAAGAAGACGAAATTCTACTAACTTAGGTAATCAACGTGTAAGCCTTGAAAATTGTGCATCTGTTAATTGTGATATTTTGACCGAAAGCCCTAATTTAAGTATTCAAGATATAATTAGGGAATTAGACAATAATGAAGGCTGTGACTCGAACAATGAAAGTGGTGCAGAAGAATCCGAAGTTTTTACGTCAAACATTAAAGATATGGGTGAAATGTGTGAAAAACTAAGAGATGTGCAAAGTTTTCTATTTTCTAATGATAAGAGTGAGCTAGCGGTAGAAGTATTTCAAATTTTATCAAAATGTGAATCTTCTGTTTTACAAACTCAACTTAAAAATGTAAAACAATACAAAAATATTTCACAAAAATGTAATTTAATGGTATGTATATGTATGTAATTAATTATTATTATATTAATAGGTATAACGAGCAATTAGAAAATAGGAACATATTATGTAAATGTATGTATTATGTATTCAATATGTATAAGTTATTATATCGTCTAATTATTTAACATTGCATCAACATTTATAGTTATTTTTTAATGCAGAAATACAAAGTAGTTACTTTTTATATTGAACAGTATTGCTATCTTGAAAACCATATGAATTACAATGTCGGTTAAATGGGACAAAACTTGCGCATAATAGGGACCAACAAAATTTTGAAGATAAATCTTTAATAACTCTTACCGTTTACGATTTATACAGGGAAAACCAAAATATGAGAATTTATAATTGTCGTTGTATCTCCTTTATTTTAAAGATATTAAAAATTGTATTTACATTTTTTAATTTAAATAATACATACTATTCTGCAATAGTATCAAATTTGTCATACCACTTTCGTCTGTTAGGAAACCATCAACATTTTTTAAATTCGGACCTGGTTTTTCTACATTAAATTAATTACAATACCACCATACATACACCCCTAAAATTATTTTTTATTACCCGCCGTTTCGTCATATTTCTATTCATCACTAAATTAAGCTGAAGCCGTACCTGTTTGTTATTTGAAGACCGGTTGTTAAGCAGTAATACTTATCCAAGAAGAAAGATGGTTATTATTATCCACAAATTATGTTTTCTTTTTAATTTAATTAACAGAAACCAACTAAAATAAGTAAATGATACAAAAAATACATTTACAAATATTGTTCAAAATGACCACCGTTCTTTTCAACACAAAGTCGTGTTCTTTCACACATATGCTCTGTTGCCCTAGCAATCATGTCTGGATCTATTCCCTCGAAAGCTTCGTTAATTTTAGCCTTTAGTTCATTGATCTTTTGAAACAAAATTGTAACAAGATGCAGTAAAGGAGTAGCAGTAAGTAAATGGCGAGATAAAAGAGAAGTTTTGCTTTTGTCGACAGAATTTGCAGAGGAAATGGTTGATGTTAAAAGAAAAAAAGGAGATAACGTTAACTAAGTCTAAAGTAATTGTAATGTACAACAAATACATGTCAGGCATTGACGACAAGATCAGATGCTTTCTTATTATAATAGCGAACGAAAAACTCTTCAATGGTATAAGAAAATGGCGATACATTTGATATCAATGATGCTTTTCAATGCTTATTTACTATTTAAGAATTCGAGCGCTACTATTAAACAAGAAAACCACAGGTACAAGAACATTTCCTAGTTAAACTTGAAAGGACTCAAAGAAAAACATGCCGGGTTTGTAGTAAAACAAAAATTCGAAAGATGAGTCAATATTTTTGTGCAATGTGTGATGAGCAACCAGGTTTGTGTGCCTAAATCCCTGTTTTATACAGTACCACAAGTAAATATTACTGGCGCTTTATGAGAGGACTTTTTGTTTTTTCTTTTCGTTTGATATTCAGAAAAAAAATTTTGTTTATTTTCAATACATATTATAACAATGTTTGGTTATTTTGAGTTTTTATAAAATCTAGTTTTTTGTTTTATTTATCCTTATATATTTGTTCTTTATTTTGACAATAAAGTCATTTAATGATTGTAACAAAGTTTTCTAATACTAATTGTAAGAGAGAAAAAGTTATTTACCATGGCGGACACTGTGTGTCACTGGCCAGAAGCATAATATTTCACCTAGGAAGCCGGTGACACACACCGTGTGACATTTTTCCAAAATGATCCCAAATTAGTGTGAAAATAATCTACGGTGTTTAAGATTACTATAACATCATAATTACTGAAAAATTTAAAATCAAAAAAAAAAAAAAAAAAAAAAAAAAAAAAAAACTATAAGTTTTGACATTTCACACAACATTTTTTTTTTCAAAGAGAGAATTCCTCCGCCTCTCCCCAACGCTGCCCCTTTTACAGGTATGGAGAAATTCTCTGATGCCCTTGGTTATTAGCCGTAATCTATTAGAACATTTTACCAAAATTCGTAAAGTATCAAAAAAATCGTTTGTTAAAATTATTTTTTTTAACTTCAACACTTTGTTGGACACATGTTTATATAGACTTTTCGTCATAATTTAACGTCAGGAACACTCACTAGAAATTATGACATCGAATTTAGAGACATCATGTATAGTTGAAGCATATGGTATGTAAGTCATCAAACATTACACCATGACTTAGTCAAGGAACTCATACAAAGAGAGAAGAAATAAACGCCACACCATATAAATATAATCATATAAATCCACTAATACATTGACCGGAACAACAGAAGGTTGAAACGACACTGGGCAATCGACCTGAGTAACGTAGTAAGATGAAGAAGACCTCATCAGTAAATTAGTGACTTCAATATTTTTAATTGAATTCTAAGTCAGCTAAATAACGTATACATTATGTAATCATGATTGATATTTTTCAATAAAGCAAAATGTTACTATGAAGTCTATTAAGGAGATAGGAATTACGAAGTATTAGTTTGAAAACAGGAGAGTTTAAAGTTTGCATAGGCACAATGTCGCTGTGTAATAATGATTTGTTTGTACTAACGGATGAACCTCAAATGTACATTCATGAAATTTAAACTTGGACACCACAATTTCTGTAAACAAAAGTTTGCACATTGTGAAGCGGGCTTAAGGGTATCATTTACAATTCTAACAGCAGATAGTCTCAGCAGGGGTTATCTTATAGAAGAACTGTAGAATGAATCATTACACTAAGCACGTTTTAGAAAATAGGTAATTTACGTTGCTTACTTAATTTTTTTCTTTAAAGAATGTATTTGAAGGTATCACTAATTAAACACCATAGCTCGATTAATTATCGAATCAAAATTTTGTTTAGGAAATGTTTACAAAATAAAATTAGAAATAATTTTGATTTAAAAACGTCTACAAGCAATAACTTTTAAATTAAATCAAAAAACTAAACATGGTTATTTGGGTTGACTGATTATTACTTATTTTTAAATAAATCTAACCTACTAATTATTTTAAGTTGTTAAAAAAATCATTAAACTCTCTATTCATAATATTTAGTCCTTACAAAATGTATATTTTATGACGTTTCATTTTTTCTGTAGTTAATATAAAAGTGAAAATAAAAACTAAGGCAATTCTTATTGTCAACGTATATATTTAGTTTTTTGACAAGAATTTATTACATAATTATAATTAAGATACCAAGTTATAGTTTAAAATTAAATGAAAACTTTTTTTTAAATAAAGGTATTACTATATAAATAAATATAAGAAATCAATAATGGGTGTGACCTCCATTATTATTGATACATTCTTGGAGGCGTCTGCTCATTGACGCTATCAAGGTATCAATATAATTAATATTAATCGTTTCCCATGCGGTATCAATGGCTGCAATTAGTGCATTACGGTTTACTGGTATAAAATTTGGCCCTTGTTGTCTTCGGATAACAGCAAGTATTCGAGCCCAAACATTTTCGATAATGTTAAAATCTGGGCTTTTGCTGGCCAGGGTAACAGCTCCAAGTTATTTGCTTGTATCCAGTTGCGCACAACCTGCGAAGTATAGGGTCATCATATCCCGATAGTTAATTATCGAATGTTCCAAGAAAATATGTGTAAATAGTAAATGGAATCTACTAACGTAACGTTAAGTCGTTAATTATAGTTACATAACTCTCCTTTCATAAGATATAGTTCATATTAATATGCTTAGTTGTAAAGCTTCGTACACACCTGAACAACAAACCGAGGAACAAACAGAACAACGAACCTAACGGCAATCGGAACATTAATTTGGACGGTGCTACGTACGAATTTTAGAACAGATTCGCAAGTCCTGATTGTTCCACGAACGGTTTGCGGCGTTCCCGCAACTTGTCGGTTTTTCTCCGACATCAAAGAAAATGCGCGCGAATGCGTTTGCAGGTTTGGACGAATCTAAACAAAACGGCGAATAAACTTATGCGGGAGAATTAAATTATTTATTTTTGTCCTCCCTTTTGTGGGTTTGTTGTGTTTTAGGTAATATTATGGAGTTGACAGAAGAAAAATGTTTTAAATTAATCAGTGTTTAAGAATGCAAGAAAAAATGATGTCCCTATTTTCATCATTTGGGCGGGAAATTTCCAAAATAAAAAAGCGAAGTAAATTATAATTTTTACTCTTCTTTGTGCGTAAAAATTTGGTTGGCACTATCTTCTTGTTTTCCGCAATTTTCTCTTCTCATAATAATATATGAACTGAAAACTACTGAAAATAATTATGGGAACAGCACAAACGTTCCGTTTGTTGTTCGGATTGTGGAAATCATAAAAGATCGTTTGTCGTTCTGTTTGACTTTCGGTTCGTTGTTATGTTTGTTGCTCGGTTTGTTGTTCAGGTGTGTACGAAGCTTTACAACTTAAGCAACAATTTTTGGCGAATAAAGATTAGTTTGTGATGTAATATTAGAAACACAAATTTATATCATATCAAATTTATGACAACTTAAAACCAAGAACGTGTATGTTATTGCTAAGAAATTATTAAGGAAAAAGCGCAATTGCAGTGTAAATATTTATAATTAGATATTTTCGAAAGTTTATAAGTCCTCTATTGTAATCTTAATACTTAAAAGAAAATCCTGTCCATTAGCATTATAAGGAAATGGCTTTTACTTTATGAATAAGTTTCAATAACAATAGAATATCCTTGCTTGTTTAATTTACTTCCTTTGAGTCATATTGCTCTAAGGGTTGTTACATTGGTCATTAGAAGTATGTAATAAATAAACAATTACCTACTGTTAAAGGGGTAGTGTGAACCAATAAATAAAGTAAGAAATGTAAATTCCATTTTAGTTTAAAATTTCAAGTGTTGTGAAAATGCCACCTCATCTCGGTGCTGATTTGAAAGCGCGGATTGTTTCGGAATTAGCGGCGGGCCGTAGCGTGCGTGAAATTTCACGTATGTTAGATATACCAAAAAGCACCGTAGGGCATTACCGAGTAAAATGGAATCTTGAACACACTTTGGAAAGAGCCATCGGAAGTGGTAGACCTAAAGTATCTACACGTGCTCAAGATCTCGAGTTGTTTCATTACGTAACAGAACAACCATTTGCTACATACTCAGGGCTATAGCAGATACACATTTTCCCGGATGCCGTATAACTGCACAAAAAGATTAAAGGAGATGGGAATAAAGAAGTATAATGCTGCTGCGAAAGAAGTTCTCAGTGACGAAAATATGAGACGTCGTCTGGAATTTGCAAGGCGATATGTGAACGAACCTTTGGAATTTTGGAATCGAGTGATTTTTAGCGACGAAAAAACGTTCAATAGCCGCAACGATGGACCACTAAAAGTTTTTAGAATGGAAGGAACTCGTTACGAAAATAATCACATATGTCCTAAAAAACGAAGTGGTTATTTTTCTGTGAATGTGTGGGGTTGGGTTAGCGCGCGGGGTCCAGGAATTTGTTGGGCTATCGATGGACGTCTTGATTCTGCTGCGTATTTAGATATTTTGGAAACTATTATGAAACCTTCAGTCGAAGTGTTTTATCCAGACGAAGATTATATTTTCCAACAAGTAAGTATTCTTATTTCACTATACTTTCTCCAAAAATAGTTCGGGATCTGTTGAATTAACATTTTCATAATGTATTTTTGTTGTTAAAGGACAACGCCCTATTCATACTTCGCGGGTTGTGCGCAATTGGATACGAGAAAATAACTTGGAGCTGTTACCTGGCCAGCAAAAAGCCCAGATTTTAACATTATCGAAAATGTTTGGGCTCGAATACTTGCTGTTATCCGAAGACAACAAGGGCCAAATTTTATACCAGTAAACCGTAATGCACTAATTGCAGCCATTGATACCGCATGGGAAACGATTAATATTAATTATATTGATACCTTGATAGCGTCAATGAGCAGACGCCTCCAAGAATGTATCAATAATAATGGAGGTCACACCCATTATTGATTTCTTATATTTATTTATATAGTAATACCTTTATTTAAAAAAAGTTTTCATTTAATTTTAAACTATAACTTGGTATCTTAATTATAATTATGTAATAAATTCTTGTCAAAAAACTAAATATATACGTTGACAATAAGAATTGCCTTAGTTTTTATTTTCACTTTTATATTAACTACAGAAAAAAATGAAACGTCATAAAATATACATTTTGTAAGGACTAAATATTATGAATAGAGAGTTTAATGATTTTTTTAATAACTTACAATAATTAGTAGGTTAGATTTATTTAAAAATAAGTAATAATCAGTCAACCCAAATAACCATGTTTAGTTTTGATTTAATTTAAAAGTTATTGCTTGTAGACGTTTTTTAAATCAAAATTATTTCTAATTTTATTTTGTAAACATTTCCTAAACAAAATTTTGATTCGATAATTAATCGAGCTATGGTGTTTAATTAGCGATACCTTCAAATATATTCTTTAAAGAAAAAATTAAGTAAGCAACGTAAATTACCTATTTTCTAAAACGTGCTTAGTGTAATGATTCATTCTACAGTCCTTCTATAAGATAACCCCTGCTGAGACTACCTGCTGTTAGAATTGTAAATTATACCCTTAAGCCCGCTTCACAATGTGCAAACTTTTGTTTACAGAAATTGTGGTGTCCAAGTTTTAAATTTCATGAATGTACACTGCAAACTACAATTTTTGCGGAAGTAGTTTCATATCACTTCTTTAAATTGAAATGAAATTTGCCAACCTGAAACATTCTAAACGTTCTGTTACTTCTTTTTAAGAAGTTAGTATTGCTAACACAAAATTTTAATAGAGCATCGATTTTAACAACATCAGCCTTAAAACATCTGTGATGGAAGGTGGAACTCGAGGAGAATCTTCTTCAACGTCCTTGGTTTCGTTCATACATATACGGCCTTTTCTCATTTTTGGTTTAAATAGAATTTTCATAACAAAAATTATAATATTAAATCTAAATGGATATTAATCGATTTTTGGTAACAGGTACAGTTTATGAAATTGCGAGTATTTAATGCACACATGCTTCTACTGCACGTGGTATATCTATTAGTACACACAATGTGTTCAACAAGCACGTGCAGTGCGTTGTGCCAGGAAATCCTCAGATACGACCCCTCTAATAATATTGTCTAACTCCCGCATTTTGTGCAGAGGGTAATGTCCTCTCTTACTATCACAGTTGGTAATTGATCCTGTTGTTTACTTGTTTGACACGTAGGGGAAATCGGGATCATGCCATCTCTTTTGAACTCTCTATACGCACATACGCTTTCGCGCGTTTATATTTACGTGCAATACGTGTACCCTATAATTAAAATATGTACGAGGTGGGGTGTCTTATATTGGTTCATGATCTATTTTTAGGGGGTGTGCATACTTCGATTTTATATACCTTCAATTTCTGTTTTCCTAATATTAAGCGTCGGTTTTCGCGCGCCGGTTTCACCCGACGCTCCCTAATCAATGCGGACGCATACAGACGCTGTCGATGTGGTGCGATAAGAATGGAACGTGCCAAAAACAGATGCCGGCGCCGAATTTGACGTTCTTACGCAAAGGCGTCGCTACCTGTTGACTGATTAAAAATAGAACACGTGCTCTCAACATCAGCAACAAGTTGACTCACAACGGTATATTTAACCCCTTTTTTCCAATTAATATGTATATATTTTTTTCAGCAGAAACGAATTAATTAATTTATTATTATTAAAATCTAAAATACCTGTACGAAATTATCTATCAAATAGTACCTATAAGTATTTTTCTTAATAATCTGAGAAAAAGGGTTTATTCGGCAATTCCAAATCAAGATTCGGGAGATGAAAATCTCTTATCAACGTATTTGAAATGTAGGCATTTCGAGAGCTTTTGCATTAAAACTATAGTGACCTGTTCAGCTATTTTCCTTTTTTTTAAATAAAATTTTGTTAAATCTATTTATCTCAACATATTCCTTCTTTGCCTAAAGTAATTTAAGTTGATGCTGTGTTTGACTTTACGAAACGAAATTTGAAGTTTTCAAGTTAAATTTAATTTTACGCCAGAGTTAATAAGACGAAAAATAAATGATGTTGACTGACACGTGGGTTTGTTGTGTGATAAGTCTTAAGCTGCAAGGATTTATTGCAATAAATAAATCTTGTGTAACTACGTGACAGTAATTGTAATAAAATTTGTTTCACTTAAAATCGTTTCGATAATCCTTTAGTTAGTTAATCTTCGTTAGGACAAACTTGTTTTTCGTTCGATTAACGATAAACTTTAGGATTAATGAGATCTTTATTAAAACCATGTTTACTTTAAAGGGCATCCTGATTTTGGTCGGTTTAATCCAAATTTTTCTACAAATTGGTCTGTATCCTTTTCCTTTCGTGTAGATTTTCGGTAGTAGGAGTAAACAATTTAAGTATAAGCTTAAAAATGTGTACTGTTCGCCTAATTAGTATAATTAACTCAAAAGAAATCTTTATACCAAAGGCATGGCTTTTACTTCGCACATTAAATATTGAACGTATAGTCCATTTACATTTTATTTGCTTCATTTAACCTGAGAAGATTAATTAAATCAGACCAAATAATTAATATAGTTTTGAAAGTTAGTACAGTTTTCCTTAAGGTGTCTAGATGAATATAATAAAAACCGCCGCGGGAGGGACACGAGCCGGCGGTTGGGGAGGGAGGAAAGATCTATTTTTCAAGTTTTTTGCTTGTGACTCGAAAACTATTTATAATATCACTTTATTGACTTGTACAATAATTATCTACACTAAATTGTCTATAAATTACGTCTAAACAAAGAAACAAAATCGTTATACCAATTTTAATTCTTAAAAATTATTTAAAAAAATTGCACGACTTATCAATCAAATTGTGTTTGATCTTCATCATCTTTATTATCAAAAACGATGGGGGCTCCATTAGTACAAGCTCCTAGGCAGCCGTTACAGATGAGACTACACTTAATGCCCGCTTCTCGGCAACTGCATTTTCCAGAGCATCCACTTTTACATCGGCAAAATATTGAATTTAACAACGCGTCAGGAGCCGAAGGATCCAGGGTCGTGATTGGTTCTAAGTTTCTATCGACTCCTCGCTTCCAACCTCATATTTCAGGAGGCAGTTGATTCCCAAGCCACTCCTGTACTTGATGGAATACTCTGTAAGCGTGATATTTCGCTGACTCTTTGGTAGGGGGGAAGGAAGAAAGATCCGGTTTGGGCTTGGTACAAGATTTCAGAAAAACTGTATACTTAAAGAAACATTTTTTCTCCGGCTTCTGCTATAACATCCGGAGTTGACTTTGGGTCATAAAATACAGTTGCTATTTCATTTAGTAATGGTTTTTAATCAAAAAGCTTGATAATTGATGTTTTGCCCTTTCTGTAAATAGCTGAGGTTGTATCAATATGCAAAAAGAGAATAGAACAACAAAATAAATGTTTCTGTAGTTCTTGGGAGGAAAATATATTGGTGCCCCCTTTCCCTCTTCCCGGTTTGACAAAAAATATTTCTTTTTCTGGAGGAGTAAGAGCCATTAGAAGGACTACAAGATCAACATCTTCACCAATAACAGTGACCACAAGATTGTCTACAGCTTTGTCAATTGCAGTCAGCATCACTTGCAGCTGTTCGTGTTTCTATATTTGCAGCATGCATTTTTTCTGTCAAAAGTTTAATCAGCTGGGTCTTGTTTTTTTTTTTGATAGAAAATGCTCTTGCTGAACAGTGACCTTCATCGAGAATTTTATGTTTATCTCAACAGACGATTTCACCGCCCTCCTTCTTTGATCAGATGTTTTAGTACTGTTTCTTACGTCATCGTATCTATCAAACACGACTGTAGAATATGGCCCGTAATTACATTGTACATAATTTATGTACTGATCACAAATATCTGAGTAAGAGGAGCCCAATTGCCACTTGGTGCACTAAAGATATATTATAAATAGTTTTCAAGTCACAAGCAAAAAACTTGAAAAATAGATTTTCCCCTTCCCTCCACCGCCGGCTCGTGTCCTTCCCTCGGGGGCTTTTAGTATATTCATCTGGACACTATAAGGAATAACTATACCAACTTTCAAAACTATATGTATTATTTGGTCTGATCGACGTTTTTGAAGATAATTTTCTTAGGTTACTTGTATTATTTTTAAAAGGTGACGTAGCGTCTGTTATGTATGAGATTATGTTATTGATACTTCTTTTTTGTAATATTATCATATTACACCCAAGTCAATTTAAGAACATAAACACTCTAATGCAAATAAAAAGTGAAGTCACTATAACGTAGATATCAAATTTTAGTTTAAAAAAATAAACTAAATAGCATTATCCGAAACTATTTCTTATTTTTGTGAATTTTAAAACAAGTTAAATAGAACTGCACAAAAAATGTTAAAAACTTGAGTACCTCAATCGAATCAAATTACCTTAGCGAGAAAAACAAATCCGTGTAATGGTTTAAAACTAGTTTTGATGCAATTGTAAATGCCAACGTGGTAACAGAGTAATTGAATTAAGAAATACAAAAAATGTTAAAAGTTTAGTTCCAAATAGCTCATAAATATTCAAAATATCTTCCAAAATTGTTGATGCATTTATTTAACCTAATTTTGGTAGCAAAAATCGCTGCTTTAATTTTAGCCATGGACAAGCTTCTAATGACATTGTACCAAACACTACCAAACACTTCAATAACATTATATAAATAATTCTAATATTTGTCTGTTGGAAATATGTTCTAAATATTTCCACGTGCAGATTCATATTATATTTAAGAAATATTATATTTTATTTAAAAGTAGTGAAAAACAAATATTCATTAAATATTTATTTATGCATTTGTGAAAATATACAAAAAAATATTTGATAAATATTAACTCGGTATATGTATTACTCTTTCTTTACGTGGGTGTTTTTGATTGTGTGAAATAAATCGAATAAGGTCAAGTAAAAGTGCAGGAGCAAGATGTTTCGTTATAAGCTCATTTCTAGATTCATTAGAGCCCCCAAAATAATAACTTTATTTTTATAGATTGATACAAAAAAAGTGACGTTTTTCAACTTGCGTCAACAACCACTTGATTTCCGTTTACACATTTTTCTATGTCCCAGTTTACAATAACTATCGGAACATCCCCTTTTTAACTCTATACAAAATAAACTTAATGTAACAAAACAAACATATAATACAAGTATTTTTTTTAATTTATTACGTAATCGGACATCCATGCAGGTTTGGAAGTCAGTTCATTACTATGTCTACTTGAACAGATTTCAGAATTTTCCTCAGATGTTTGAGGTATACTTTTATTAACCACTTCTCTTTGCATCTCGTTATCTTCACTACCACTAGTTGACTAGTTTAGTAGTTTTGTCTTGTGATACTATTACTTCATTTGTTTGAGGAAATGAGTGAGACGTTGGAGTTTCACGCGTATATGGTGCATTTATTAAATGCCACTGATTTCTACAATAAATACCGTTTTGAGTCTTGACTATATAAAAGCGAGGCTCTTCAGCTCTTTTCAAAATTTTTCCATAACATCTCAAGTCAGCAACCCATACAAAGTCGTTAGCATTAAAACAGTCTCTATTTTTAACATTATGTTGTTTATTATAGTTACTTGCGTGCTTATCCTTCCTACTCTCTTCCTTCTCCAAAAATGATTTTGTATTTACAATGGGACTAACACCAGATTCCATTGGTGTAGTTCTGTATGACATTAAACCTAAATTAATGTCATCGTTTTTATAAAGTAAATTCTATGTAATTGTTACCGCTGCTTCTTCCCAACCATTAGACTGAGAGGAATAAGGAGAGCTTGTGATATGATTAAAATTATACTCACGTGAGAACTCTTTAAATTGATTTTGAAATTGACTATCGTTATCGGTTCGAACCACTTCTGGAATACCCAGTCTTGATAAAAGTTCTTTCATCTTGTTTATGACACTAATTCAGTTAAAGATTTTAGAGGGAATATTTCGAAATACCTTGAATAGTAATCAGTAACTATAAGATACCAAATTTCGTGTTTCAACCAGTCTACACCCACCTTTTGCCAGGGTCTAGTTGATAACTCATCCCGTAAAAATGTTTGTTTTATATTAGTGCGCTTTTCAACGTACTTAAGACAATTACGTACTGGACTTTCTATTTGAGATGAAAGACCTATCCACCAGATAGACATCTTTACTCTCCCGCGACACTTAACGATGCCTTGATGTACCGAATGAATAAAATTAAGACATTCCAATTGTAAAGATGGAGGTATTAATACACGACTACTTTTTAGCAATAAATTCTCACTAAAAGAAATATCGTGTCGATATTGGTAATATACTGCTAGATTTGAAGGAATTTCATTTTTTTGAGGCCATCCGTTGATGGAGTATTCTCTTAGTTTCTGACAAATAGGATCTAAAGATTGTTCTTTTGCAATTTCGGATAAATAGTAGTCCTTTAGAGTTAAGTTCTGTACAATGAGTTTAACATAAGAGTTAACTTCTGAAGAGATTCCTCATTCTTATGTTCTTCTCTTATAGGATTACGAGAAAGACAGTCGGCTAAAACCAAATCGTTACCTGGAGTAAACTTTACGTAATCATATCTCATCAATCGCATTCTAAATCTCTGAAGTCGAGAGGATAGCTCATGTAGTTTCTCAGTTTGTAAAATCTGTAGTAATGGTTTATGATCCGTTCCTAGTACTATGACAGAACCTATCAGATACTTCTGAAACTTTTCACAGGCCCAAGTGAATGCAAGAGTACCCTATAGATACCTATCTACACCGGTTTTCGGGACAAAAATTATTTTAGGTTATTTTCTTTCAAAATATCATCTCACCAAAATTTAAATTTAGCTGCTATTTGAACCCATATAAAACTGAAATTTTAGATGCAGTTTGCAAAAGCCTTGTATTTAACAGCTACCTAAATAAATTTATTTTAGTTTAAAATTAAAGATTTTGACGTGACATACAAAAAGGTCAAAACTTTATTTTTTCTAATGGAACACCCTGTATATTACTTGAAATTTTGATAGACAATTAAAATGCCTTTAAGTTGATATACATAGCATAGTGGTATAGCTAACTCGTCAACTTTTTAAAGAATCGCAATAATGATTAAATATCACATTGTCTTCACATAATTTGCATTAGTTAGCCATGAAACGCCATGTGATTTGACAATAGCTCAATTATTTACTGTGTTTGACAGATGTCGAAGTTTTGAGATTCTAATTCCAGTTTAACGTCCACAGTATAATTCTTCAAGTTCTCATTCTGATTGTCACAGTCGATTATAAAGATCGGGCAATTTTTAAATTATTGATAGTCGAATGTGGAAATGCAGATTGTTGATGTAACATTCGAACCGGCGCACCCTCCGCCAATATTGCATTCATTTTGATCACAATAGTTTTGTTGAAAGTTAATGTAATTCTTCTGTACAAGTTATCTTGGCTTTATCGGCAACGTGTGTTACAAGCATTAAAGCTATCGCTTAGATAGCGCTTTGCACTTTAACACACACATGCCGTTACAGTTAACTGTTTTTAATTTTTCTTAGTTTATACTATTCATACATGTCAATGTTTCCACGAGATGTCGCAAGACACAAATTTTACTTAATGTAATTCCTATACGCCAATGCATACTTATTTGTGCCAAAATCCAAATTAATGGATTCATACGGATATCTCTCAGAATTAAGATGTAATATAATATCTGTAATATTTCCACTGTCAAAAACGCTCGCTTCACCATTTCTTAAACGCCTCCTTTGGTTTTTCTGAAGAGCCACAATAACGCATCGGGGTTTCTCTAATTGCGAAGACGTCTTTATCGGCCATGTATCAGTTTTAACCTGCTTTAAAGCTGGATATTAGTATAATTCCCATTGACGAAACGGCATGGTGATTACAGGGTTTCTATTAATCTTCTCGAATGGCTTCAGCTTTGCTCTATTGCTGAGCGTTAAGTGCGGCACTTTCCATTGAATTTTCGATAGCGTTATGGTCGCATCAGCCTCCCTATAATAACAATCCAAATCGGTTCTCGATCTGATCAAAGCAAGCTCCTGCTTCATATTTACGATAACCTGTCTATAATGTTCGGCAAATCCGAATACGTGCTTCAGAGGCAGGCAAACCCTGAATTTTTTGGCCAAATCCGCATCGTTTGCGCTGAATTGCACTTGTAGAGTGTTCTCGTTCAATGGAGACCATCCAATGTGGGCCAGCTTAAATATAGAGGAGTCATCCAATCCCCCCTCTTCTTTGGTTATTTTGTTTTTTGTACGATAATCAGCAACCAGTTGTTTTGTTAAATAATTGTTAAGTTCATCTATTTCGTACGATCCATGTGGGATATGAAGGACTTTAGCAGATTTTTTAGCTGTATCATTATCTATATAGTATAATTTATCGTTACCGTCGTGAATATTTCGAATAGAATTACACCCAAAAAATCCGACTAGGCCAACCACGTGATTGTATTTTTCATCTAATTCAATCGGTGGATAAAAATCGTGCGCTGTATTACCAACACCCTCCAGTTTGAATGTTATCGACATTGTAACTGATTAATAATACGCGTGTATAGATATTTTATTTATTTATACAAAAATTTGTATACATTTTACAAATGTAGGAATTTAAGACATAAATGCCCACAAATTACACTATCAAACTCCTGGTCTCTTTTGTAGTTGTAGTAGATCTCACATCCCCGAAAGTACTTGATTAATTCAGATGGTGGCTTTACATTGCCAAAGCTATCATAATACCATACTCTCGATCCTCGTTTCTTATAGCACACCCAATCTGTTCCTGGTCCTCGAACGCTATCCAGGTTTACAATTGCTGATTCGTTCACAGCAGGCCCGTCTTTTGGTAAATTATCGCGCATAAATACATCTCTAAAGTATGGTATATTTCTAGCAAACTTTCGCAAATCGATATCGGTTAACGCTCTTTCGGGTAGCTTTATTAGTTTTCTGAACCACGATAGGGCTTCAGATATAGCGCATAACCGGTCTTTGCGTATGGCTTTAGATATAATGCAGAGCCGCGTTTTCCGTATGGCTTCAAGTATATGCCGCTGCCTTTCTTCCCCAGGGCTATAGCATCCATCGTGCGGTTATGTCGAGTATCTTCTTCAGCACGCTGCTTTGCGTTTTTAGCATCGTTAACGGCTCTAGCTATTCCAGCGGCACCACCAGCAAGCGCTCCAGTTGCAAAAAGCCCAGCAAATAGAGGTATTAGAAATGGTAATATTCCACCACTTTTAGGGATATCATCCCAATCCGTGGCATTACTATGTTTCGTTTTCCGCCAAAATGTCGAACAACCAGCTTCGCTTGATCGTAGGCGTTTTTAATCATTGAGATGGGGTTACCACCTCCGCCGCCATTCACATAATTAGCTTTAGTATTATTCTTAATCATCCGACGAACTTTGTTGAACGACGCTCTCGCTCTTCGTTTCTTTATTTTTCGCTTCATGGTTCTAGTTTTTGATTTATTCAAACCCATGCTTAATGACCGCTTAGTCCGCATAGCTGCACTAACTGCTAGAGCAGCTGTTCTTTTGCCCAAGTTTGCGTCTTTTGACTTGAAGCGCTCCCAAGCTTTTTGTTGGAGCAAATGATCAGTACGATGTCTTGCAGCTAAATCGTCAGGACTGGTATTGTAGCTGATATCGTGTGCTTTGCAGTGCGAATCTAGAGCGTTAATACCAGCGTCACCCCTGGCCAACCGTTTTGTAGCTTTGTGCCTGGTCCACAATACTGATACCCAGGCAGGTGTAATTCTACAGGAAGTCTGTTAATTAGACTGTTTATAACACCAGTTCCTTGTTTGCACTTAATTTTTTTAACCTTCTTTGATGCTAGCATGACGCCTTTTGCTCAACAAGTTCACATTGCAAATATATTTATACACATCTCATAGAATATTTTTCATCTTACAGGTTTGATTAAAATATTATTTACTCGGCAAATATGTATATATTTAAAAAAGAAATACATAAAAAGCGTCATCGATGCTTGGTTTATAGCTCATATTTTCCGCTACACAAGACATAATAAAACTAGGTCGGCGATATAAAACCTCCATCAAACATAATACATTGTGCGAATTAATATTACATTCAATGTTTAACAGTTTTTCATACGTGTCATAAACACTCCAGCCGTCATAGTCGTAGTCAGATTGATCCAATGTTTTCTTCTTTCCCTGCTTGATTGCAACACGCTTGATTACATGGCTGTAGAACGCGTCCAGGTTATGTGATTGCATTAACTCCAACCGATTATTAATTATATTTTTCAAACCAAACATGCAATTCACATCCCACTTGTTTAGAACACAATTTTTATAATCACGGGTTAAAGTGATTGTGTTTACAAAACCATTATCACTACCGACGCTCCAACCAACTAAATCAGGATGGTATTCTGTAGTGTAAACGATTTTTACATCGCGAGATATGTCGGAAGCTTTACTTATGCACTCGAGGGGTCCGTCGTGGATGTAATTTCAGACTCCGACTTGTTTAGCTCTTGAGGTCATCTTAATTAAATCCCCCTGTTGCGACTTATGCATATATAATTAGTCAACACCTGCTCTTTCGATTATCGAGAGAGATAGTTTGGCTAGAAAAGGACATAATTCCTTGTTCCAACTTGTTCGGTATTCTCTCTATGTCTGCTTAATAATCCACCCGCACGGCGGCGGAGGCGGCGTCAACGACAGGTAATTATAGCCGGCCATCTTGCATATCATTATCAAATATATCACAATTCTAATCAAAATCACCGCCTTAACGACGTACCACCGCCTCGAAAGGCGGCGAATTATCCAATCATCGCAGTCTTATCAACAAGTACTCCAAAAGATGACCCACCCACAAGATGGTGGAGTCTTGTTAACTGCCATCTTACTCCATCAGGGGGCGGCGAAAGGGTTGAAGCAATTACACCCTCCGCAAGTACCGAGAGTAATTGAAAAATGCACAAAGCACGCACACATGCAGGTACGTACACGCCGTGTACTTAGCACAATTGCGTGTACAGAAAGTATTTAATACTTCATCAAGGGGGCGGCGGAAAGGGTTGGCCCAACTATGCCTTCGGCAAGTACCGAGAGTAATTGAAAAATGTACTAAGCATGCACACATGCAGGTACTGCATGTACAGCCGCAACCACTCTTCGCGCTTGCAACTACACGTCGTGTACTTAGTGCAATTAAATGCTGAATGCCCACTACTCTACTACTAACACAATATTTTTATTATTATTGAGACAGTAATAATTAGCCTTAGGTTTTAACAATTGAATTTCTTACACACACACTACAATTTCTTACTGATTTTATAACAAAAATAATAAAGTAATTGTATTCAAACAGTTTCGTGAGTCTTAAAATAAAAAATACTCACAATGTGGCGCCCAATTAATCGCACTAAACATTGCTTGAACTTTTATTACCCTCTACTTAAAGGTAAGTGGAGACAATTTTCCTTTTTTTAAGTACTCACCCCCTTACGACTGAGTCAAGCCGATAAAATTTTGTTACATTATCAAATTAGACGGTTTTGTAGCTTAACAATCCTTGTTTTACCGCCTTTTTATGGATTTCGTATCACGTTCATGAATTTTTATTATTGATATTGTTGTTTTATGTATGAATGTTAAAAGGTTAGTGTATCAGTAGTCTACACTCGTGTTGTTAAGTATCTTTTCTATGACCCAGTACCAAAAGTCTTTTGAAAATCCACAAAAACAAAATAGACGTTCAGGTTGTACCTACCTACTCTCTGCACTTTTATAGTTGGATTCTTAACGTTAGCACGTGATCATTGGTACTATATCAAATCCGGAATCTGGGTTGTTCTTCGGGTTGGTAGTCATAAGATTTTTTCTCCAGCCTATTTGTTAGGATTTTCTAAAAAGTAGGTATGTACAAGTTTTTTGGATCGTACAAAATTTGTTGGTATTTTACTCATTATTAGACATTTATTAAATAGTTGAGCAAGTTTTTGTGTAAATCTTCATCACTTACTTTCAGCATTTCTGTCAGTATTTCGTCCCCTCTTACGCCAAATTTCCACCATACGTTAAAAAAGTGACACGTTTTGACAAGTATGGCGAACATTTGCGGCCGCCGTATCGGTATGGCATATTGCTTTTCTGTACTTTGGCTATCTCCTGATTGATATATCAGTACGTATCACTATTTCCCAAAAACATGTATTTTTTTGACAAGTTTGAGAATTCACCCAAAGGGGAAGATGACTCCTGATGATCGCCATACTTGCATTTCCCCATCGTTCTGACGTGGGGTCAATCATACGACGATTTTCTTACTGGCTTCCATTATATAACATTAAACCCAAAACAATAACAGAAAATAACACCATACAAAAAAAAAGTGGAATAGATTTTTTGTCACAAATTGAACTAGAAATTCAAAAATGATTGTTAATTTAGAATATCTCAGTGACATACCATTTTTTCTTCAAAAAAATTGAAATCAATGATCATAATGAACATTCTTATATCAAAAAATGCGCAATGACTACCTCTTAAAACCCACCAAATGTCATTAAATATCTTGACTCAGATTCAGAGCGATAAACAAATCGTCTGTTTTTAAGAAAAACTTTAACGCCCCTTATTTCTAAAAACGAAGCATTTGCGGATATACGTTTATATAAGTAAACTGTCATTATTTTTTATGCAGAATAACTTCCTAAAGTTTATCGCACTTATTTACTAACACACTGTATAGTTTATTCTACAATAAGCCAAAATTTCGAAAACGGAACAGAAGATTAAACAAATACTTGTTTTTGACATTTTAGTTCTGGGAGTTTCGTTTTTCAACCCTTGTTAATTATTATTATTATTATTGCCATAAATCAAAAGAAAGTTACGATTCTGGATCATTTGTCCTAAAATACGCTTGATGCCGTTTTTTGTTTAAAGAACAAAGTCACATATTTTACAAAGTACTAATTTACTTAATACTTTCACTTCTTTTGTTTTCGATTCGATAAAAATTCTTTTGTTAACTGAAAGAGTAAAGGTCAGTTGCATAATAAATTTAAAGGTACTTCAATATTAAAGTCTGTCTTTATTTCACTCGCACTCGTAGTAAATTCATTTATTTGTCTTTTTTATAAAGTTTCCTTTGGTAAAACGAAACTTTAATAAAATTATGAAATCGAGGCTAATTCCAATAAAACTAAAGTTCATAAGTAGCTAACTATATCGTTCAGTTATATGAATAGATAACTGTGTAGGTATTCAATAAGCCATATGTTGTATTACATCAAACATTGTATGCAGACTTCCCTTCGATACCGCTTCATATCGATACTTCAGTAAATAATTTATATGTAGGTTTTATTTGGCAAACACTTACCTAATTAATTTTATGTAATTTTATCAATCGATCGTTCTATTAAAATGATATCAAAAAGTGGAAAAAGAAAAAATGTTCGTATATTAAAACAGATTTATAAACTAATTGAGACGAAAAACTTTGTGTATGTTTTATTTTTTTACATGTGAACTTATTTTTATTTTGCTATCATTAATTTTCATTTAGCTCTATCGATTCTTTAAGAATACGGCATTAAAAGCAATTTATACACTCAGCAATACATGTTATACATGTGTACACCATTATAAGCTAAGCTCAACTCAAATGTGTAACACCGTATTTAGACAATGGTAACACACATGTCATTATTTCATATTATAGGATTGTAGCGAAATAATGTGGACTATTCCCTTCCTAACGTTATGAACTAATAAGAATACCGTGTTTTCTTTAGATATCATTATGTCAAAATGGTTACACCGCAGTAACAGTAACCATGGTGAACAAACATACAAACCTTTCTATATTCAATACATACCCTTGGCCTTTCTATGACAGTCAAAAAAGTTATTAGTAAATAACGTAATTCTTTTCTTTATTCATGTAATGGTCAAACCTATCTAAACTCGAAGTATTGCCTCAAGAAACACTACTCCTCCTTCGGTCTCGTGGTGTTTTATTGTATATTACATGACTATACTGTTTTATAATCACAAATTCACTACAAACATGATCACTATCAATGTTAGCTTGTCTTTATTCTGAAACATTAACTATAAACAAAGATAACAAAAAATCTTAGCTTGCGGAGTGTTGCGCCAGTTTATTTGATCTTAAATTTAATTAATAGCTGACAGCTGAGCACAAAACCGTGTATCTTCTTTCTAAATTTTGTTTAGTTTCATACAATTTCAAATGTTAGATCTCCACTGATACAGAATTTAAATTCTACAACGGCTCTGACATCAATAAAGGCATCGTAAATAATAAAAGGTGTTCAGTGTTCAGTGTTCGACTGAAATGTGTGAGTGCGTCAAAAAGTTGGGACATATGTTTTTCTATTTTGCTGGAATTTACTCGAAAGTTTAATAAATAACAAATTTGAAGTGGCTTTAATCGTTTAGATTTAGCTATTAGAAAACAACTTGATTTTAACAAGACAAATAGCATTCTACAAGGAAGTAGTGTGTTAATGTAATAAATTACCGCACGCTTTGATTTTGAAAACTGTTTAGGCACCATATTAAGAATGAGAACATGCGATCATCTAAGTTATTAAGAAGGTACTACTGTCGTAAGTTTCTTTATCAAAGCAAAGATATTGTGTACAATTTCATTGGCATGTAAGACTTTTAGGAGCGAAGTCTAAGCTTCTTTTATTAATGTCTGTTTCTTTGACATCTAAATCTCAGAAACTGATAAGTATGTTTTCAAATAGATTTTTGTCTGCATTCTGTTTGCTTGTCCTGGATAATCTACAAAACTACCAAACCGAGTCTTTATTGAAGAGAGTATAGTTCTTTATATACAAAGGAACAAATGAAGCAAGCAATTAATGAAGTTAAAACTAAAAAACTGATCCTACGCAAGGCTGCATTTAAATATGGAATATTTAACATGCACAGTTGGTACAGTTAACTGTTGGCATTTCTTAGTTTGATACTGTTCATACGTGTCCATGTTACACGAGATGTCGTTAGACACACATTTTACTTATGGAATATTTACTTTGCACAATCAAATAAAAAAATTTAAAAACTTCTACAATGAGAAGATACAAACCTACTTTTATCATCCAACCGGAACTTGAATTAAGAAATCATTTTTTATCCTTGAAAAGGTTATTTTAGGCATATCCCCAACAGAAGTGAGATGGTTAGCGTTTGAGTTTACTGAGCCTAACGAAATCAATCACCAATTTAACAAAAAAAGCGAATTGCCGGAAAAAAATGAGCGCAAAAGTTTATATTCAATAAAATTATGGGGCGCGTTTATGAATTTTTGAGATCAAAAGTACAACGTTTTTCCAAATTGTTGCTAGAACTTCAGGTTAAACATGGTTTTAAACTTGATTGAATTTTTAATTTAGACGTACGGGAGTTTCTAGAGACCAAAGAAAATTGTTGTTCAAAAGGGAAAAAAGCAAGTTGAAAGAGTTACGCTGAACGTGGGAAAACCGCCATTGTCGTTGCTTGTGGTAGTGCGTTTGAATGCTTCATTCTACTCGTATTATTATATAAACGAGTTAAGATGAACCCCCTACTTGCTTCCCTGTTCTATACCTGGCACTATTAGAATACCAGGTAGTAGCCACAAATGGTTGAAAGCCATTAACCTCTGCAGAGACCATAGAGTTATCGTCCTTACCTTATCCCTACATGGTGCAAACCGTTTACTGGACATTTCAGTATTTGAGATCCACTTAAAACATACTTGAATTCTCAGATGGACTATGGATGACAAACCATCCCGGTCAACGAATAACCGAGTATGACATGGGTCTACTGATTAGTAAAGCGTCGATAAAGGGCTGCTACACCAAAAAATATTAGTAGTGGTTTTAAAAAGCGACCCTGACCTCTTTTCCGGTGAAGATTTTGCTTCTTCGGAGGAAGTTAACACCTATAAAAGTCGTGATGATATTAGCTTAATAGGTTTTCATGGTAAAAGCGATACAATAGCCGCACAAAGAGCGGAAGTAGCACAAATTAATGTGTCAGTGACTAGTGCACAAGAACGTTTCTATAGAGCAACTATATCATCTTCTCACAGCAAGCCATAAATCTGCCAAAAATGAAAATTGATCGAGTAGAACAAATATCCGAATAATAACGGCTACGCCGTACAAATAATTTTTGGAAGCTAAAGACAAAAAACTAAATCATATGACCAAAAAAGGAACAGCAGTGAAAAGAAAGACTTGTGAAATAAACATACCGGGTACATCAGGCGTGAAACCAAAAATAAAAAGAGCTAACAATCAAAAACAGAGGACGAGGAAGACGATTATGAGTGTTTGTGCTGTGGAGGCAGATATAATGCAACATATACGAAAATGCATCCGCTGTTCAGTATGCACTCATGAGGAGTGCACTGTTGAAAATCATTTGATAAACAACATTTGTGATTTTTGTCGTGATTTATAAAGGTTCACTTTTGCCCCATCATGACAAGAAGACAAAAAAATATTTTATGGTCAACCGGCGAAATTCGTGCTGTTTATGATCCAGTTTTCCGGCCATTATGTGCATCTTTACGGACTAGTATTTTTTTATTACTTTATGAACGGCTGTCAATGCCAAACATGAATGTCCAAATAAATATGTGGATTTTAAGAGTAAAAACTGTCAATTTATAAACACAAGAAAAGACGATTAGGTATACGTCTGTAGGACAAACCGTTTCTGCAGTTCATATTTGTTTGAGTAAAAACATATACACTTGACCATAAAATCTTGTATGCAACTCGTCCATAACCTTGTTTTATGGTCTCGCCACAGTTATGGCCTCGCTCCGTTGTCGCTCGTCCAGAATTCTGTGGCTCGTCCATAAAAACGTAGATGATGGATTTGTTACATAAATAGATATTTATACGTAGTAATGTGATTTTAAAATATTTTTGTATTAACTTGTATAATTTTTAGATATTAAAGTTTTTGCACTTGTATTTGTATTAGTTAATGAAGTTATTTATTCAATTAATGTTTACTCTTGCCCCTCTTTTTTATAGCTATTGTATATAGTTTAGAAGAACAACTTAAAAATCCTTCAGCTATCATTCGTTTGCTCATAAATACATTCAACTACGGGATTAAAATTGTCCTTTTTCACTGAATACCTAGAATGCTAATAGATTGTCATGATCTAAATTTTTTTCACGTGCCAAAAGAATTTAACAAATATTCAAACAGCATCACAAATTAATTTTCAAAATTTTGGCCGATTTCGAGCGTTGTAGATCATATTCCAGGTCTAAAGACTAAGTTTGCAATTCGTTCTTGGAAAAATTGGATCACGACGATTTCATTACGATTAATACAATGAAAACTAAATATAATACATACGAGGCTGGTTCAATAAATACACGTTCGAACGGTGGTACATGTAAGCGGTTTATTTACATTAAACAAAATTGCCATTACATACAAAGACATGCATCCCACTGCTTTACAAGACGCTGTATACCGGTGTGGTACCAGTCCATTGGCTGTTCGCGGAACCATTTCAAAACTGCCTGCTTGACTTGAGCGTCCGACTGGAATCGCTGTCCCTTAAGTGCCTTCTTCAATGGTCCGAAGATATGGGAGTCACAGGGTGAAAGATCCGGGGTGAAAGATCCGGGCTGTAAGGGGGGTGCTCTAAAATCTCCCACCTCATCCGCTCCATCTGTGATTTGATGATGTTAGCTGTATGCGGACGGGCCCATCTGTGAACTTCCGACACCATTCCACGACTGTGGTTTTTGAAGGACACTCTCCACCATAAACATTTTGCATTCTCCCATAAATCTGAACTGGAGTGTTGCCCTCAGCATGCAGAAACTGTATGACTGCTCGGTAATCGGTTTTGGACGCTCCAACTATAAGACCTGCCATAATGAAACGCGCACAACAACTGTCTCCTGTACGAATATCACGAGGGATGTGTCACAATAGACAGCTATATAGCAGCCGCTGGCCTACGCAAATTTGTACGATTATAGCTCCACTAACAATCGTTTCACAGCGCTCGAACGTGTATTTATTGAACTAGCCTCGTATTTTAAAAATAAAGTTATAACGGGAAAACTATTAAAATATGAAATCCGCATGTAGATTTGTGAAAATGATAACTCTTAGTTTATTATCATTTATTGATTGACCTGGCGAAGAAAATTAAAAAGTTGTATTGACGTAATCAATAATAGGAACATACAAACACAAACTAAAAAGGAAGTTTTGAAGAAAATATAAAATAAATTTTATATTATTGGCAAAATACATTGAAGATGTAGGTACAAGGTTTCCACGACTGAGTGGAAGTGGGTTTTTAGTAGATATTATCTTGTCACTACTACCCCATCCAAAGTTAATCACCGCATGGCACCACTAGAATAACAATAAACATTTTGACGCACACAAAAATATTTTGTAAAGCCAGAAGCTAATGATATTTCTTAATTTTTGAACGTACAAAAGATCAACACAATTGAATCGAGAAAAAAAAATTTAAAAATTATATTATTTTTATTCGGATCTCGTTTGTTAGGTTAGCCTCAACATGCTCTGCATTGGCTGCAAAACTTCATTTTCTTTACAAAAAATTTTTTTCTAACCGATTTTGTGTGGCTCACTCAGCCGCGGAAATGCTGTAAAGAAAATACTATGATGACCAAAAAGTTAGGCCTTCTTATTGAGAGTATTAAGTAGGTTGGGGTCAGTAAAACACCCTCTTCTTTAATCCTCGTCGACGTCTTTGATTGGTAGGGACAGTTTCTATCAAGCCTTTCTAAAGGAATGGTAATCAGTCACGTCTCATATAATACAAAATTTCCATTTTACCATAGAAATACCTACATGTATATTAATATGCTCCACATGACATATTTATGTCAATAATTAAATACCTACATTAAAATTTTTTACAAAATTTGTTTTATTGGGACGGATCATTTACACGAAAAAATGATATTTGTGACAATCGTGTTAATAAAACAGATTGGGTCCAACAATGTCAATGTAGTTAATTATTGATAAATCAAGAACGGCCTGCTCATTAAATTCATTATTATGTCACAGCATAATAAACATACAGCAGCGTATCTTGGTATGCTAAATAAAACACGCAAATGGTCGTTACTTTGGTTTAATACTGGTGGGAAACGATATAAACGTACTGCTACACAATGAACATAATCGATGCTAATATTAAATCACTATAGATGCGATAATCGATTTAGTGTAAACAAATGAAATTTATGATTTGATTTAGATTTATTTAAATTTCTTGTAGTCTATGTTAATAATAAAACTATAAATCAGGTAGTATTTCTTATGTTCAATTTTAAATAGTCTATCTCAATCAGTGGCCAAATATATACAGGGTGTCCACGAAATAGGGGACAAAAGTTCCTATACACATGGTGCTTCACGGCGCAGTGTTTTATTTAAAGCGGCATATCTCTTAAATGGTTGGTCATACAACATTTTATGTTATGAAAGAGTACCTTTTTATGTAATTTTAGATAATAAATCATATTTTGGTGTCAAATTGTCAAAAAAAGTCAAAGGATAAAAAACATGATAAATAAATTTTCACACGCCTATGATTGAAATTAATTGTGACCAATACTGTAAAATAGTTGCCCTTACTCTTAGTAGTAGTAGTAGTAAATCGTACGCAAAATCGCATCGCTTTATCTCGAAGGGTTCCTGAGATATTAAATAAAAACCATTTCTTGGGGGCAACATTCAGAGGACCGTAGCTCCTTTAGAAGGCTTTGCGGGCCTATGTTTATAGGATTTTTTTTTAATATATTCGAAAGTAGAATCAGCCCTTGAAGTTTGTCCCCCTACCTACATTGAATTTCCGATGTACAGTTGCAAAAAAAATTATTCGCAATCGGATCAACAATTTACGTAATTAGTAAAGCCTGTGAACAGTTAAAAGTTGTTCTACATTTGAGAAAATAAATAATTTCGCGCCTTTCTTCCTGAATACGAGAGGAACTTAAATACCTACTTTTAAGTCTCCTTTCATTTATATAAATAAATCCATAAATTAATTATTAAGTTCAAGATCAAAATTGATGTTCCATAAAACTGCAACATGATATTATACTCACCCTTCTTTATGTTGGATTGAATTATTTTGATAAAAAAAAAAGAATGATTCTACTTACTGGACCTTTATAAAGAAATCCAAAATCATTTGCAAGGCGCTTAGCAATCTTAGGTCCTCCAACGGTTCTGACGACAACTTCATTTTCTTGCGGTGATTCACAGTAAAAAGAGTTCAGTAACAATAACAAAACGGTCGTAACGTTAATCAGGCGCCGCAAAAAACACATTATTAATACAAATCTTTATTCACTACAAATTTTAAAGAAGAAATTATACGAAGTGGTGAAATCGCAATAAATACTGCAATTGGTGGTTGTGCTTTAAATCGAAATCCCCCTCCAATTAGCGCGTTGAAAAACAAACGATTTTATCTCAGAACTTTAATATGATAACAAAGATAAAAGGATAGCTTTTTCAGATTATTTCCTACTCTTATTTTTTTTTTTCGAAAAAATACAATTTGTTTTTGAAAGTTGATTTTGTTCGACAAACAAAATGATTTTTTTTCATAAAGTATAGTCCGAATATTTTCTTACACAGAATAAAATTAAAAATCGGCTTACTTCGTTCTAAAATAATTTTACATCTTTTTAAGTATTTCAAACAAACATATTTGTTTCGTTTAATAGCATTACTGTTATGAAATATTTACGTTACAATTATTTATTTAAAAATTGAAAGTGTATTGCAGGATTTGAAATTTTGTGGTTTGGATTTTATTAACAGCACCGACACCTAACGTGTAACTACATTTAGACTTCACATTGTGTAAAGAGCTCTACATCGTTCCGATACTAATAAACGTGCAAAAACAAATTGGAAGTGTACAGCCATTTTATTCAAATAATAATAATAAACGTCTAAGAACGTATAAAAGTACGCCACAACAAAAAAAAATTTTAACTGAAAAAAAATAATACGATAAATATACCGAACTGTTTTAACAATGCATAACCTTTAAGACAAGTCTAGGTGCTGCTTGTTCAAAACTGCCGTGCGCTGACTTTCTTTAAACGTTTTAAAAGTAGAGTTCATGCATAATTAAAAAAAAATCTAAGTAAAGTTATAGACAATAAAATTTACAAAAACTTTTTTCCTATAACTTTTTTGTATAATTAATATTCTTATATATATTGCTATAACAATTAGAAAAACATAATTAAGTTACAAACAATTTTATTTGAAGAAAAAAAAATGAATTATGCCCAAAATTTAATCAGACATTCAATATTGTAAATAATACTTAAATGATTTTTTTTACAAAACATACTATTGTTAGAAATAGTAAAAAAAGGGTCTCATAATTCTCCATCTTCTTTATATAAATCTCTTGGAAAGCCTAACCGCATATACAAACAGCACATAAATTATAAGCTAAGTAATGCCAACAGATAACTGTAACGACGATTGAATGTTTAAATGCAAATCGTTATCTAAGCGATAACTTAGAATGCATAACACGCTTTATCGGTTAGAGTGTGTTATGCATTTTAAGATATCGCTTAGATAACGATTTGCATTTAAACATTCAATCGTCGTTACAGTAATCTGTTGGAATTACTTGGTTTATACTATTTGTACGTGTTCTTTATACACGAGATGTTGCAAAGACATGCATTTCACATAAATTACACGGTTTGGAGATATACCCAGAGAATAACAAATTTATTTGAATAAAAATAAATGATCGTTTTAAACCTTTTGATGTTAAAATAATCCGTGTAGGTATAGATGTCTTAATAAATAAAGACATTCAATTATTAATTATCATAGACACATGCTGAGCATGTATTTCATTCGCTTAAAAACTTTAAAAAAATTAAGACCCGGTCCTCTAGGCTGCTAGTACTGATCCCTTTTGCTTACGGGTTGAATTGGCAATAAGTTGAAATGCCTAATCCCATTTAGAGTTAAAGTTTTCTAATGTAAACAGATTTCGCATTTCATTAACAAAGTAAACATGGAAACCAACTTTTGACTTTCCAATTTATAATTACATAATAAAACGTAAACATAAATAATTAACACAATACACAATCGAATAAACGTAAGGCCTTCTTTATGGATTACACTCTATCACATGTTCGGACTAGCATAAAGCAGAACCAAACCAATACTTTAATCAATTTAAAATTGTCATTAAAGATACCGAATTGTAGCTTTTAGTAATAAAACAACAGAAGTAATAACATAAATTGGCTAGAGGCTATTAAATGAACCACACATATTCGATACGTAGCAAATAAATTGTTTAACAATTAACCCCTTCCTCTTTATGATAATTGATTACAATTAAATTCGATCCGAAAAACAAACATAAACTAAATTTATATGCCCACAAAAATTCCAATGAAAAAAAAAAAAAACTGAATAACTACACATGCACTTAGAAAACTCCATCTATAAAAGCAAAACTGAAATTAGAAATATAAGCAAAGTTAGTATACATCAAGCAACACATGTACCTTTTATTAGCAATACGTAACCTT
>JALBCR010002620.1:0-38433 GCA_030710515.1 Abscondita cerata | reverse complement strand
CCACGACGCTGTAGTTGTTGGGATCGAGAGCAATGGCGGCATCAGCGATTAACAGATATTTATTATAATATCTAGCCAGAAAATAAGGGTTTTGTTTGAGTTGTAAATTTATGAGACATCTAATTAATCTTGTAAACGTGTGGTACATACATATTGCATGGCTAAAGTTCAAATTGTGTACAAAAATTAATTCTATATAATTTCATGTGCTCGAGGGCAAGTTGACGCGGGCAAGTTAACGAATCTCTATTCTTTTACAAATGGTTCTCAATTATAAAAAACTAACCGCGGATTATATACAAGAGAAACTTTGGACGCAGCAATAGAAGCTATTGAAAACCAAAACATGGCAGTAAATCGTGATAGTACGCTTCAAGATGCCTGAGCCTACCCTGCGGCGATGCCAATAGGGTTGCCATCTTGCTCCGCAGGTGGGGTAAGCTGACGAAAACGACAGGAATGGACTTTTTATTTTTTTTTGCCAAAGTTTTGATGTTGAATATTTCACAGTGTAGCACACATATCTACCTAATAAAATATAATAGTTTTAGTTCTTTAAATTTGAATTTATTTTAAACTAAATCACATAGCTAAGGCTGAATAACTTACCCCACCTTTCTCCTATCTAATTTTTTAAGCATTGTTTTAGTTTAAGTCGTGTCGGTACAATCGGGTATTAGTGACTTAAAATCCCTTAAATTAGTATACTTTGCGCTTGTTGAGTCGATTTTAAATGTACCATAAACCTCCTTGCTTATGGTTGTGCTTCAGATATCTCTACATCAATTATATAAAGTTGGGAACAGTATCATAAAAGTAGCCCTTCATGTACCAAGACGATTCTCCTAATGAACAGACTCTTTCAAATTTGTTTGATCAGTATACTAAAGAGTACAACAATATAAAAAGTTGTAGTATTCCATATAGTACACGTCTTAAATATAATAACACCGTTACCATTCAAAAAGTATTTATTTATTTATTTATTCGTATGGTACATTTTTAATATTGTACTGTGATGTGTTATGTACGGTGCTCCAGAAGATCAGTATAAACATATATAGTGTGGTGACAAAACTGTGTGTACTGTGATTGCTTCGTCTTGGCAAAACCAAGGTTTAGGAAAACCACTAAAACCTAAGCATTTACCTCAACCCTTACCCACCTTAATATTTATATTACGGTTGCCGTCTCAACCCAATCGCAATCGACACGATCATTTCACATCCGCATATTGCAAAGATTTGAATGTTGAATTCAAACAACACATGATTAAGGAAATGCTGACAA
The DNA here is from genome assembly GCA_030710515.1 of Abscondita cerata. Lineage (NCBI taxonomy): Eukaryota > Metazoa > Arthropoda > Insecta > Coleoptera > Lampyridae > Abscondita > Abscondita cerata. The sequence goes on along the minus strand of JALBCR010002620.1, from coordinate 37,143 downwards.
TCGGCAAGCATTTACACCTGCTGATAAAACAAACAAACCTACTTCACACATATGAAGTGGAGTAGGTTCAATAACTATCGCTCTATCAGTCAGTCACAGCCACAGTTAAATTTAGGGTAGTGTGGTTTAAGTACAGTTCGATTTGGACACTTAACTGGTGTCGACCAGTTCGCGACGCTGACCAAGCGGTCAACACGAGCGCGTCGCTAACAACCAACCTGTCAGTGATCTCCGACCCGACATGTTATACGACGTTTATCGAAGTATCATACACATCAGTATATAGTACGCGCGAACTGTACTATGTTTCACCACCTACGTCAACTTCCACACATTTATGTAAATAGTACATGGTGACATTACTTTCTTTGCAAAGCATGGTTCGACCCGGAGCCACTAGAGCCTAACCGCAACCCTAGACACCATAATATTCACATAATAATATTAATTAAGTGTGTTAACATTATAGAAGATAAATAAGAACACAAAATATAACAGTACAGTAATTGCAAGACGACATATAATGGACAGGTTCAAGCGCCAGTCACGACAATGACGAAAAAATAGTAGGTTAAAGAAATAGCAAAACAAAGTAATGGAAAACAGATAATCAGGACAGAGAATACAAATATTGCTGAACTTCAAATGTCCTTCAGATTAGTAAATCACAATAAAGCTTCAGTCCGTTAAATTATGTATGTTTTACAAACCTTCCTTTCTACATTCACAATTGTTGATTAGAAATCGCCCTTATTTAAAACAAGATGGAGTTGCATTTTAAATGGTCTGTTCTTATGCGATTTGCTTTTGACCAGATTCTTCTTTTTGATCAAAACCCGCGACTTCTATTATAGGATCATCAATGAGGATGTTTATTGAAAACATCAACTCCAGGCCATAATTTTTTTCCACTTTCAAAAAAAGCCGTAGTTAAGTAGTCTTGCAACCATATAGGACTTCGAGATTTAAGTCTTTTAGCTGGAAGTTTTTCAATGTCATTCCAAATTGGTAAGTTTTTGTTAAGTTGGCATTTATCCCAATCTCGTTTAAACGCAGCTTTTTGTCGAATGTCGGATAGAGTAATATTACAAAGAACAGGAAGCCAATCGAGAAGAGTAGATTTAATGGTTCTACTAATTATAACGCATAGTACAATTCAACTGGGCATCTATTTTTTCGTATGATAACTATTCAACCAGACAGGGAGCACAATATTCTGCTGTAGAACAAGCTAATGCCATACGAAAAACCCGGACACTTAAACAAACATGTGTGCGTCTTCCTTCCTGGGCATGCGCATACGTAATTGCGCGATGCTGTTGTCAAATTAATTAGCTTTACGAAATTTGCTACATTTTTGTGTGAATAATACCGAGGTGTGAATACAAGTGTTCATAATAATCAAGAATGGATAGTGACTGCGATATGGATGTACCAGTAACACTCCTCCTGAGCTGCGAGAATTAGCACATACGGTCACGTTAGACTTACTTCCAAAGGAAATTACAAACGAAAAACAATACAACACGTTCAAAAACTGGCGTCAAAGAACATAATGTCGAGGAACCTTTCACAAAATGTTCTTCTGGCTTACTTTACTAAAACTGGCAATAATTATAGGTCATCAACGCCATGGTCAATATACTCTATGCTAAAATCCACATTAACCATTAAGGAAAACGTGAACATATCAAATTTCCGAAACTTATTACATTTTTAGGAAATAAAGTTTTGGGTCCAAAGCAAAAAAATCTAGAGTATTTAGTAGAGATAAAATAAACAGATTTCTTCGTGACGCCCCAGATAAAACTTATCTCTTGCACAAGGTAAAATGTTTAAATTTATTTTACTGATGGCATATATTGTTATATTATGACTAAAGATATTGTTGACCAAGGCGGCATGCTTATAATAACGCGAATTTTACAGTTACAGACAAACTTTGCGACTGAGTGAATCTCTTAGAAATAATTTGACAATACACCAACTTAAGACCGAAGCATTATAATCATACATATTTTTCCTCAATTATAAATTAGGAAAGTGTACAGTACAACTGGTTGGTGTACGTACATTTGCGAAGATACCTAAGCTTGATTGCAAAATACTTAAAATTGCCAAACGGCATTGTAACCGGCGCACATCTGCAACCATTTTGGTCAATGTCGGCGCAGATCATTCTAAAACAGCATGGAGAATGGAAATCCTCAACAGTCGCTGAGGATACCATTCATAATTCCATTCCAAATAAAATAAACGTGCAAAAACCATTTTAACAGGCAAAGCCCTCCAAGAGATAAGTTTTGAAAGTAGTGCTGCTGGAGCATCTGCATATGAAGTTGCATCAACAAGTGCCCAAAATCGACACCTGTCTCTTGCTTCTTCTTCAACAGCACGAGGTTAATATCACTAATTGCTCAAACTGTACGTTCAATATTCATATTTGAGATTGATCGATTGTAGTATAATTAGAATAGAGAATTACACTTTAAATCAGAATACATTTTGTTTAAGTTAAATTAAAATTATGATTGAGTGTGCAGTTTGGAGGGTGAGATCCAGCTAGGTAACAAACAGGTAAGTGCTTACTTTTTATAAAAAGTATGTAGAAGTCGACGAAAAATGTAAATGCACCTCGACAAAAACTGTCTATTGTCTCGCCTGTGTATAGACAGTTTTGCGCCAACTTGCACATAAACAAATATTGTACTTGTATGCCTGTTTCATTTATCACTGATGTAATAGTAGACGAAGACAATATTATTAGGTGCGATGTGTATTAGCTTGACGATTCTCAAGATGAAAATGAAGACATGAAAAACCAAAAACTGTAAGATTCATGCTTTATATTATTTGCTTTTTAAGTTTAGACGTGCGATTAATACGAAGATAACACGTTATTGAAGGAAATAACTGTAATAAATTGATTGATCGGAAGTCGTCTTTCTTAACGATAAAAGTTATATGTTTATCATCAAGTTTTATCTTATATTTTTTGTGAAATCTATTGTTGCCCAGTTTTTAGTTGAACAAGAATTAGAATTAAATAAATTTATTCAACAACCATTATTATCAAGGGTGTGGTAGTAGGTCAAGCCATTAACAACACATTTTTGGAGCTAAAATAATTAGACTTTCCTGATGCCATTTTAATTTGGGAGTGTCGTTTTCAAATACAGGGTGTCAAAATAAAATTTGAAAAATTAATTTTTATCAATAACTTGTACTTTACAGATATTTATTTGCAATTTAGTACAGATGTATCTTTTTAAGTCGGCACCCTTTCGCATAATTTTAGTAAAATAGTTCAAGCACGAACGGCGAAGGAGGGCGGTAAATTTATATGGACCCCAATCTTTTTCTACGCACGCCTATGGTATCATAATATTTTTTTTGATATAGTATTTAATTACCTATTTTTCTTCCTTCTTGTAAAATTTTGATTTGAGGCTTGGTTTACAAGATATTACAACTTTATTACAGAGAGGTTATAACAAAATGCATTAACATAATTGACAAGAAATGTGCAGTAAAGAATATCCAGAGATTTAAAAACAACTTTTATTTAAACACCTTTAACTTGATATTTAGATATTTTGACAACTAAACGTCCAGTTACTTGCTGTTTTCAAAGCCTACTTAGAAATCTTGTTAATGCGTTTTGTTTATAACCTCTCTGTAATAAAGTTGTAATATCTTGTAAACCAAGCCTCAAATCAAAATTTGCAAAAGGAAAGAAAGTTAGATAATTAAATGTTATAATAAAAAAAATATTATGATAAAATAGGCGTGCGTAGAAAAAAATTGGGGTAGGTTACGGTTCAAATTACTCAATCTCGAACGTAGGTGGCAAGCCTTCTGAGTAACGGTTGTCGTGAGTTGCACGTTACGACAAAATCGAATTTGCCGCGCACGTTAAGATTTTTCCCATTGGTGGATCGATTATTTCACAAAATTTATCGAGACGACGAGCGGACATTTTAAGATTTCCTTCTATTGGGCGTTTTTGGCGTGCTTCGTGAAGCTAAAAGTTTACAGGTAAAGTATTATGTGGTTTTAATAATTCCAAGTTAAATTGGTGTGTAAATATAAACCGACCGCATTCGCCGTAAGTTGCTTTTTTCTATTTCTTTTGTTGTCTCGTGGTTGTGTTAATTTCTAATTACAACGTATGCTTTAGCACGTGTCTTGACCTCATACTCTACTCGTGTATTACCATCTGGATAATTCCTGGGGGCTGGAACGATGAGTTAGAATCCTTCGCTATAAAACGTGACGACTACCACGGTTTCGCCTACATCGAAGCTGCCAACGGCCGATGAACTCAACCGGCTGAAGGTCGTTCACGCTGCGTGCCTGCTACTTTGAGGGTGCATATCTGCTTTCCGAGCTTTGTAGTCTAGTTTTCTTAAAGGAAAACCTGTGGCTACCGATCTTCTAATGGCTGTCAACTGCTGTCGTTAGCAGAAACCTACCTTATTGGAACTATATACCTTAGTACAAAGTTTGAGTCTCTAGAATATAAGCAAATTTTTATTTGGGTAGACTCCATCCACCGACGTTCGGTTTTGTTTCTACTAGCTCCATAAGTGCTTGGGCGCTTTAGATAAAGTGGGTGAAGCTAAAATAAAAGGCCTTTTGGGTTGGCGGGAGCTACTTACCGTGCTAGTCCGAGTTTAAGTTTAGTTTTAAGTGAGTGACGTGTGTACGTCGAGTTTCCTTAATCACCAATCTTCAATTGGTACGCTAACTTTAATTTGGGGTGTAACAAACAAAAAGCTTAACTGAATTTAGACATATTTGATTGCGAGCTTTAATTAATTTGTTGTTGCTAACGCCCGTAAGTCTTGTACGACAGAATCTCTTACTTCACATATTCTCCTAATTTTTTAAGTTGTATTTGCTCTATTTACATGTCTATTTATCTCTGATTTAGCGTATTAGACCTTAAGTAGAACCTATTGAATTCTTGTTGGTCGGTTTTATTTCTTTCTATTACCCAGCAGGTGGCGCCTCGTTAGGCAGCAGTTTATTTTTTCAGTTTCCTCAAGGACCTCCCAACTCACCGACTAAGGCGGACACTGCTGTGCTAACTACTTATAAATACGGGATCTTCCATAAATTTAGTGCGCTATTTCAAGCCAAATAGTATTGTCCTTTTTTTTTCTAGGTTGTATCGCTAGAGCCGTCACTTTTTTTTTTTAATTTTTTTTTAGAACTACAACAGCTTACACTGGTCAATATGAACTTATCTCCCCCCTCGTAATTCGTGCTTGAACTATTTTTACTAAAATTATACAGAAAGTGTGTCATCTTTAAAAAGAAACATTTGTACCAAATTGTAAATAAATATCTGTAGAAATACGGGAGTTATTAATAAAAATCAATTTTTCGAATTTTATTTTGACACCCTGTATTTCGAAACGACACTCCTAAATTAAAGTGGCATCAGGAAAGTCCAATTATTTTAGCTCAAAAATGCATGGATAAACGGTTTTACCTACTAATTTGCAACACCCTGTATAACTAGTTGATTTTATTAGAAATGGTGCTTACTGTTTTATTCTTTCATAAGTAATGTTGTTTTTTTTTAGTTTTTATAAACATTGATTATTTTTACTTACATAAATGTGTCTCAAATTGTAACAATCTTCGTTCTCATGTTTTCAATTTACTCTCAAAATTTACAGGCTTTGTTAGAAATCTTATTATATCGATGTTTGAAAACTTTTAATGCTAAAAATATTTTTAAAATGTTAATAATGTTTCGTTAATAATTAATTAACATCTCTAACACATTATTTAATTATACGCCTAGTCAAACGGCATAATTACCGCAACTACGAGCTTTATAATACTTTAACACCTTTGGAATATAAGCCGTGGAAAACAAAGGGTTGCGTTTACTTTTTTGTTATTTGTATTTTTTGTAAAAAGTAAAAAGAAGCCTAGGAATTCTGGAACTCGCTTTTAGATTTGCGCGAGGTAGAGTCTGTTTAGTATTCAAGCCAGATCCTTTTGTATTCAACAAAATGCTTTAATTTTCCTTTTGTATGCAAGTTGTTAACAGTCACCGCCCAGTATTTACACTTAATCATAAAGCAAACGTACTAATTTTGTCTACATACAACACACACTCACACATACAACAGGCCGTCTGTTTTTTTTCTTTTTTTAAGTGCTTTCGTGCAGGGTATACAATAAATTTCACCATAAATCTAATCACTGCTTTGGTTTATGAACATGTCTGTGAAAATAACTGAAGGGATATTCTTTCTTGATATGGGCTAAACACGCAATACAATTCTATTACAACCCCAATAGACACCGAATTCCACAATTTTTTTTACCTCATTTTACTAATCACTACACTTTGTTCGTACGTTCTCCCAAAAGTAAGTTTACGATAAAAATAAAAAATTCAAATTTAATATTTAGGTACTTTGTATTTAAAAAATTGATCTTGTCCGTGCGTGACACGATTAAAGCAATAAATAACTAAGCCCTATTGATTATTTGTATTAATTAAATGTACCTGTCAACACGTGTACTGATAACTCCCAATTTACAAAAAATCGTTCCTTTTATACATTTAATCATTAATAATGTTAATCGTCAAAAATCTATCGCGTCCAAATACAAAAAGCTTTTCAAAAGCGATTAATTACTTTTGGTTTTTGTAATGCCGAGGTAATCCAAACGATTAATGCCTTCACAATTACCTCACAGAAATTAGACTGAAACGTTAAATTTCAGAGACAAAACACAATGAACTATTGCGAAGTGTCCCAAAGGAAGTTGTAAAACTCGGCCCTAGGAGAGATCTGAAAGTACATATTATCAACAATGAAGAAATTTTCTTGTTTTAAACGTGAAATGTAATTAAATGCTTTTTGTAAAGCAATTTGTGGATCGAATTTAACAAACGATGTATTAATAAGGGCATTTAACAATCGAGTGTATTAATAAGAAACTATGACCAAAGTTAGTTACACAACTTTTCCGTCGACCGTACTTTTGTAATTTTAATAAAATTATAATTCAATAATATTAGAAAAGATATGCAATTGGGACGTGCACATTGTGAATTTAACACAATTTGTGAATTATTTAACATATCTCTATTTCTTCTTTGTTTCTTTCTTTTCTTTTCTGCTCTTTTTTTTCTTCCTTTTGGTCTTTCTTTTCTTTCTTTTCAATGTCTTTTTTTTGGTTTATCTTTTGCTTTTCTTTAACTCTTATCTCAAGGTTTTCTTTTCTTTTTTTTTCGTGGATTGAATTTCTCTTTTCCTTTTGCTGCGTCTAACTTTGACTGCTCTTTTTTCACAGAGATGCAACGTGTTTTTAACTTCTTTGTCAGATATCGATGGATGTATAATCAATAATAGTGATGCACCTACAAAGATCACACCAGAAGTGGTTGACAATGTTTGATAATCATGCAAGAAACACAAGTACTTGGTACGTTGCCTTGTAATCCAAGTTGAACTTTCAATAATGACGTCACATCATTCCGAACAAAGATATTTGTTGTATCCCTACTGAGTGCAAGTGGTCCAATTAACTTATTGAGACAGGATTTATTATCCCTACAGTAGTTTGCAACGTGTTTACAGAGCAGCTTTGCTTCATCTTTAGATCTTTAATGATGAAGCTTGGTTTCAACTTTTTTTAATGGTTTGGTTTGTTTCACACAACATACGCTTGTAGAGTTTATAAGAAAAACTGTTTGTTAAAGTGGTTCTACTACACCTCCAAAAGATATATTTAGAAGTCGGAATGTTTATCGGGCTATTCCTTTTTATGAGATTTTATTTTCTCTCATGCAGCTCTTTTGAAGAATTTAACTTTTAATAATGAGTAAACAATATTGAAGAACTCCGTTAGACAATAGTTTGTAAATAGATGAGCTGAAGACCTTCAATATTAAAGTGTTATCATCGGAATGTTGCGCACAGTACAAAATGTCTCAAAGTTTGTGTGAACAAATTGAAGATTTATTACAACTGTAAAGTAATTTTCATTTGTTATTATTAAAATTTGCTTTGCTACATATTATGACAGATTTTATGTATATATTCATTTTGTAGTTGATTGACAGATATAAAATAGCAACTTTGATGTGGGATCCGGACACTTCGCCGAATGGACATAATCGAATGGACACAACGAACAAACTTGGACACAACGTCAAAATGAATTATAGGCATAATACGAGGAATCACCTGCTGCACATTAATGACGAAAATGGATTAACAACGTCGAAATCAGTAATTGGACATATCGTCGAATCTAGACACAACGTCGAAAAACGAAAACTGACGTGTTTTTCGTATAAAGAGGATTAATCTTAAGTAGGGTATTCAAAAACACTTTTTCATGTAAATTTGTTTTAATTAATGCTAGTTGTAAATTGTTTTAATCAATATCCGATCTACGTGGTGTCGGCTTTTGCGACGTTGTATCCATGTTTCGACAATATGTTCAATTACTGATTTCGGTTTTGTGTCCATTTTCGGCAATGTGTCCAGCAGGTGATTTCGGCGCTCGTGTCCAGTTTCGGCGATATGTCCAATAATTCGTCTTGACGTTGTGTTCAAGTTTCGGCGTTGTGTCCATTCAACGTTATGTCTATTCGGGGAAGTGTCCACGACTCCTTGATGTACTGCATATGTATGCTTGTTGCCTATACTAAAATCGTTCATTAATAGAAAGTCGTTTATTAATAGGTTTCCTTAACGATCAATTTTGTTTACATTAATGTAAGTCATAAATACACGGTCGACGAAAATAGTTATTTAACAAACGAGTGTATTAATAACCGCGATTAACAATCGAGATACTTTAACACGTGAACGAAGCATGCGCATTAATGTTTGAGATTGTTAATAGTTACACAACTTTTCCGTCGACAGTACTTTTAGTTTCAATAAAATTATAGAGAAGATACGCTATTGTGAACGCACCTTTAAAAAGAACGCTTTGTGAACTCACCACAATTTTTGAAACAAATAATATAACCTTAACTTCGTCATTTCTACTTTTGTGAACTTTGTTTTTGGTAATTTTTTACCTTTTCAGTTTTTGTATGGATATTTAATAATTTAATAGTATTTTAATACTAAGTCACTAAGTTGATGGCAAACAAAGGTGTAAAAGAAGTTGTTAAATATGTTTGATAAATCATGGACAAAACCCAAACACGTTGGTTGTAACATGTTGAACTTTCTATAATGACTTGTCACATTATACCGAAGAAAGATATTCATTCATATTGTTACCGTGTGCAAGCGGTCATTACTTTTCCTTCAATTGCTCTTACAGCCCTACTTGCAGAATTTAACTTTTGAACAAGAAGTAAACAATATTGAAGAACTATGTGAGAGAATAGTTTGTATTATGGATGAGTTGATCACCCTTAAATGTGAAGTGTGAACAGATTCAGCATTTATTGTAACTGTAGATTAATATCGATTTGTTATTATTAAAATTTCTTTGCTACAAATTACGATAGATTTTTTATTTATGTTTTCATGTTGAGCTCCATTAACAGATAATTGCAAAATGGCAAATTTCATTTACTGATATGTATGTTTAGTTGCTTATACTAAAATTGTTTATTAATAGAAAATCGTTCATTAATAGGTGTTATTAACGATCAATTTTGTTTGCATTAATGTAAAGCTTTAAACGCACGGTCGACGGAAAAATCAATTAATGAAAATCCAACAGCACCTCTTATCAAATTGTAGTTTTAGTAAAATAACATACCATTTAAACATCTAGGGCGTGTCCAAGTTTTTTTACACATATTGAAAAACAAAAACGAATCATCTATCAAACTTATTAATTTAACTTGTATATTTTTAAATGGAACACCCTGTATATTTTTATATTTTCGAATGCACCATGCCATTCTGAGTTCAACTATATAGAACACTTGATACTTTAACTCGGGCGTTGATTAGTTTTGTGCACAATTATCAATCAATCAAATGTGTTTGAAAAGACTTAAACAAGTAAGAATATTCAACAAAAGACTTTATTTATCATTAGTACTCATCCTGTAATCATATATACTGTTCCACATGTTTACCGTTTTCTAGTATACATTTAGTGTATTGTGTTGTGTTTGATCCGAAACAAAATAACCTTGTTACCATTGACGATTAATAAATAACATTAGCTATATTGGTCTTTAATCTTAATGTAGGTGTTACAACTACGGTTGCTACTAAAACCGGCGTAAATTTGTGTTTCACACTAATCGATTTATCTATCTACCGGTGTACTAACGCTACACCTCTGACGAAGAGGCGTGACGTTAGTAAACCGGTTATAAAAACGCTATGTAAACGCACCTTTATAAATAACTTGTGTAAGGCAGGGCTGCCAACCAAATATCAACAATTCAAACTTTTCGCTGAGTCATATAGAGAGAAATAGTAGTAGATTTATAGCCAGAAAAAAAAAAAAAAAAAACCCAAGATTTACCAAAAGTGCTTGACGGAATTTTGTGCCTGATGAAACAAGTGGATAAAATGCATAGCAAGAAAGTATTATTAGTATATTTTTGCCAAACAAGCGAACAAGTTTAAGGTTTCTACTTCTGGTCACATTATTCCATGTTGAAAGCAAGTCTCGCAATCAAAAATAATGTTGACATCTGCAAGTATTCAAGATTAGTAGCATTTCTGAAAATGTCGGATATCAGCCAAAAAAATTAAAAATCTTAATGGCAAAGATAAATTTAAGAAAAACCTGATTTCAATTAACAAATAATTGTCAACTATTTCAGGTAACAACGATTATGGGCATTTAGCTTTAAGATCCGACGAACTGAAAATCATAGATGATGTCCAGGCCTTGGGACAAATATATTGGTATCTGTAAACAATACTAAAAATAACGTAAATAGAGCTTTTAAGATAGTCTCCAAAGATTGATTTCGTTGCCATTTGTAAAAAGTATATAGTTCCATTGAAAGAGAAAACAGGGCATAGACGATTTTTTGTGAGTTATAAATAACAAATGTTTCACGCAGCCCGTACGTAAGAACGGTTTTGGAGGATTACCTAGCATACCTCAACTGCACACCTCAATTTACCTTATTCATCTTTCTACACGGGCCACTGCTTTGGCGCTCATCAACATCTTTCTGGCTGATAGCAGGTGCCATTATTATTGTTATAAAACGTCATCGTAGATGGAAATCCAACAGTGTTGGACCAACACTGTCGCAAAGGGGTACGCCAACAGAAGATAATTGCCGAGAAAATTCTTCTTGAGATAAAAACTCAGAAAAGGAAAGCGAACCATCATCGTGAACTATGTATCACAACCACTAATAAAGCCTATTTTCATATGCTATAATTTACGATAAATAAGGGACAAAAATGAGAAACTACAGACCAGAAAGGAAAATGGCTAAGAACAAGAACACCGGAAGATATCAGAAAGTGGCGGATAATCTGAGTAATTCAGCAAATATACCGTGTGTCGCGGATAATCTGAAGCATTGTGTTTAACATGGGAATTTTGAAAATCCGATTTGTATGCCCCCAAAGTGTTTGTAGGATATTTTCAGTATCAGAACACTTAACAATGTGTACTAGAAAACGTTTTGCGCAATAATTTCTAAAATTTAACCAAACATATTAAAATATTTGAAAAAATATTTAATAATGATTATTTCGATAATTGTTATCAAGGTTCTTATACAAAGTTAGGCCACATTACGCCGCTTTGACCTCTGACTTAATAAGATTCTTGTTTGTCCCCTAACAGAACGTGAAAATCGTGTTGTTTTAAAAGTAAATTTTATATTTTATATGGTTTAAAACTCATTAATAAAATTACCACCTTGATATAATTCTGAAAAACTGTTAGCGAGTTAGTTTTTTGTAGGGTTCTTTGTTTATGTAGAAATTGAAGGAGGGAGAAGCCTCCCGAGTGTGTATGTTAATATTTAAAAATCAGTCTGTAAGTTGGCCTAGAGTGGGTAAGCAGACTCAAAACTACGAGGTACTATGCGTAAGTACAAAATTGTAGGGATCATAATTGTTAGTTGTTTAACAATCACTAAATATTGAGCAGTGTGTGTAAAGCTCCTCTCGCACGTACTAATGAAAGTGGATCGTATGCAAGAATTAAAGTGATATTTATGATAACGCAAGGAACAATTCGGTTAGCGAAAAAGGAAATCTTCTGTTTGACTAAAACTAAAGTCAAACAACGCTTGCGTACACTGCTGAGTATCTATTGTACCTTAGAACCAATTATGGAAATACCAATAATCGTTCAAGTCATTTTTGGATTAATTCAGCGTAATGAAGAATCAGAAGAAAACAACACACGTGTAAGTTAATTGATTGTTTACTTCAAAAAAATTATCGTATATTGTGTTTGGTGCGCATGTAAGAATAAGCCAAATTAAGATAGTTTGTGAATCTGTATATAGCTTTTAAGTAAACGTCGATAGAATCTTGTTTCGAAGTAAAAGCGCGCGGTACCGCGACCGGTATTCGTTCCGTTTTTAGGAAACACGACCGTGGTGTAATCGAAGAGTTGTAGATAAACTTACATTTCAATAGAGAACCACACAAAATTTATGTTTCTTAGTAAGCATATAAAAGATCTGTGGTGATACTAATAAAATCCCGAATCTGACCTTTGTGATAAGGATCTTTATTCATCTATAGCTTAGTAAGAGACATTTTTTTTCTAGACCCATTAGTCAAATTATTATTTTGAAAAAAAAATTAAATATTTATTTTTTCTTGTTTTCTGATTTTTCCTTACTTTGTTTAAATAGAAATTGAAACAAATCAAATTATGTACATAGGAATTTTAAAACGTTTTATCATATCTCGTAGGAGGCATTTATTGTTATATACCTATTTTTACTTAGAAGAATGTGGACAACTAATTTTGACTTCAATTTAAATGAACTAACTTCTAGTTAGTACTGTGACGATTCCCACAAATGTTAAGGGAAACAGTACGTGTAAAAAGCAGTATTAATGAATCTCTATACTCCATATAATTTTTACCAGTTGTTATTTTAGTACGAAACATTTCTTTTAGTTTAATAAATAAGTTGGCTTTACGGTTGTGTATTCCTTTAGCCGACCTATCATAAATAAAAACTGGCGCCCAACGGGTGGTGGTAGGACAATGCGCAATTTTACGTGAATAAACGGGCGTTAATTATAAACAATAAACTTGTAAAAATTCTGTAGTTATAAACTAATGTCATATACAAGATTGGTGTAAACTTTAAATACGTGCAGTGTATAACCGGTAATAAAAGAATATAATTAATGTATGAACCACCAATATTTTCAAAATGGCAGAAACAATGTCTGTTGAACATTTTCTGGCTTTATTGGAATGTATTAAAACTAACTAGTCGTCACGATTCGACGGCAGTAAAAATAATGCTGTTGAGAAGCCGCAGTAGAAATCTGCAAAGACCAACATAAGTTATGAAAACGTGTTAAATGAAGTTTTACCCACGCTGTTGAATGGTTTGACACATCGTATTGGCAGGCTAGCACTTGTAGGTACGTAAACAACAGTAATGAATTATTTCACCTCAACATACGGGTTATAGAAACCACCTCGTCGTGTGTGTATTGGAGAGCTATTTGGTGCAAAACAAGACTACAAAACCTTCACAAGCATCTTCGTGAGAAATTGTTACATAACTACCTGTTGATACTTCGCAAATATACATAGTGTACAGATTTTTGAAATACTGCTGAAAAACAATTAAAAGGTATACCACTCACATAAAAAGAAATGTTTCACTTCAAAATTTGCGTGCATGATTATAAGGAAAAAAGCACAGAAAGTAAAAAACTGTAAAATATAAAAGCTAGCGCTCTTTAATTCTTTGTACTACGGAATTATATTTATATTGCCCGGGTTGTTATGAATATTAACATACTATTTGTAATGAACTTAGGCATACTGGATGCAGCTGCCAAGAAAAGTATTGCTGAGTGTACATTCTGCCAACTTTTATTGAATAATGACCAGCACTTTCAATTACAAATTGTGAACATATGAATCGCAAACTAAGAAAGAAGGGTTAATTATTAAAATTGATGTGCTTACCGTTTTAAGCAAGAGATAGTGGGTATCGCACACCTCAAGGATAGTTACCATGTGCTCAGATTAATGAAAATGTAATATTTGTAGAAATCTGTAGTGTAAGATGCTGTGAACTTTTCAACATTGCGAAAAAGCTAAGCGCATTTTTAACGTAATATTTCAAATGCGTGCCAACCAAATAAAAACCTTAGCCTGTGATAATTGCAGAATTACAAACGACACTTACATCCACGTGTTTCGTTAATGTTTTTTACCCCATTGCAAACGAAATAAGATGAAAATGTAGCTATTAGAAAATAAAATTGCAAAAGAAATAGTCAGTTCATTAATTATTAAAATCATTATGAACAAAAATTTGTAGAACTAACATATAACGTATAAAGCCTAACTTCAAATTTAATTTTAGCTATACAAAAAAATACTTCAAATCTCCCTAAAAATGTTATTCACTAAAAATTCAGGATTTCTATAATAAATAATGTCGATTTAGTAATTTTCAATACTATATTTCTATCTCATATTATAAATCAAAGCGTGAACGATCGAAATATCAAGAGAACTTTAAAGCTTTGCGCATGCGCAGTACTCAAAAATACTTTTTTGAAATATTGGCTGTAGTTTTGTTATAAATTAATATTTAAAAAAATTTCAAGAAAAGTTGTTGGTAACATATTAAACTCACAACTTTTATTTGAAACCTTTTTTTTATATTCTTTAATTTAAAGAAGTTTTAATTTTTTTGTATAATAACGTCAAAACGTAATACTAAGTTTTCCGCATCAGTTCGGGAAAAATTACAAAAACACTGGCATTTACAGACATTGAAATAATAACATCGTAATCCAAATATAATTTTTAGTTGCTAAAAATCATTTTCCCAATGATAGTTATGTTAATAAAAACAAGAATTAACCTAAAAAATCTACACAAAGTTATAAAAACTTTATAGTGCCATCTATCCGTTATGTAAATTACTATAACTCAAAACGTCAACTCATAGCACTCTGCTAACTATATTAAAATTTGACATTAATGTAAAATAGTTGCTAATATTTATTAACGAAGTACTTGCTCAATACAAAAAATATTGTACAAACCTCTTGCGGGAAGATTATTCTTCGTTCGCTCGATGCTTTAAATGCGCTCATGTAGGAAAAAAGTTCTTCCCTGAACTTTGTTCGTAGATAACTATTACACTTTTTATTCGTAATTTTCATATTTTTAAAAATTAGTGAAAATACCATAAAATCTTCCACGTCTATTAGAAATATAGTATTACTTAATTTATTTTATGTAAAATGTATAAAGTCTAACGGACATGTATAAGGTACAGAATTATGGCACTTGTAAAAATACGTCTAACCTACATATTTTTAACGTTTAGCTAAAACTAGTAAGAGAAAAGATATCTATTTGCTCTCATTGTTTTCTGTAGACGTTTGTAGAGGCCTTTAGACGTCTACTAAACGATATTTAGATGAGCATGTGTTGGACACTCTTTTGTGAGGATCAATGACTTTTTACATGATACTAAAAGTCAGAGAAATTCATCAGAAGAAAATCGCTTTACGTATTCTTTCAAGACTGTTCATAATGCTATTTCGTCTAAGGAACTCCTGCAACTTAAAGTTTAATAAATTATTTCCATGTAGCCCAGGAAAAGTTTTACTGTTGACCTAACTTGATGATCTGGATAACTTTATCGGAAAGTAATAGAAAATATATGATAGATCTGAAAAAAAGTATTAGAACACTGTTTAAAAAAAAGTCGAAGAAACACCACTTATAAAATTAAAAAAAAACTGTTCTCCAACTAAATGGCGGTTTTGATCTATCTAGCAACGTTAGCTGAGCGAAATTATAGTTGTTTAGGACGCAAAGTTCTGTGTAATGTTTGGGCTTTAATTAATTTAGAAGTTTTATAAAGACACTAGATTAAAAGCCCGTCGATTGATGTGCAAATTTTAATGCATGAATTTCATAATGTTAGACGTATGGCGGATAAAGACGCTCCTGGCCCCGCCCCTAAATAAAAATTTCCGATTGGTTTGAAGGCAAGACCCAGTGGCATGCCGAATTTCAAGTCTCTACGACGTCTGGAAGTACCCGTTTAATTACAGGAGACAGACATAAAAAAATATGCGCTTTATTATATAGGATTATCAGAACCCCGGTCTTTAAAACCAACCTTTAGTGTGAAATTATCACTGGGAAGAGTCGCCAGATGATGGCTGTATATTTACTTCATTGGAAAGTTATGAATAACATGATAGATCTTGCAAAAGTATTTGAACACTTTTCGAAAAAAAGAAAAGTCGAAGAAACACCACTCGTAAAATAAAAAAGATACTGTTCTTAAACAAAATATCTGTCATTCATTTGGTATTATTTGAGGGGAAGCCGAAGAAAAACAATCAATTAAATTCGCTGCTGGATTATTAAAGTAAGCTGAATGAAATTATGGTTGTTCAGAGCGCAAAACTTTGTGTTTGTTTGTTGATACAAAGTGGGTAGATCAGCTTCTGACATAAAGCAAAACAACTAAAATAGAGTCAAATAGAGTTTAACATGGTATACTTGAGATTCTGAAGAAGATGTATTAGACAGTTAGTGGTTCCAAGCGATATATTGCTTATGCTTATTGATTATTGAAATAACATACCAACGAATCACTATTATTTTATTTTGTGGATATGAGAAAACTTCATTACGGAATATGTGAAAAATAGTTTTGAGTGTTAAAACCGATTCGAAATACTATGTATTGACCTGAAACAAAGATGACTATAAATTGTAGAGGATAGCAGCACAAAATGGGTCAATTGTTTGGATTAAAACGAGAGACAATGTGTAAAGGTACGGATTGAAGAATTTTTATGAGTATGGATTGCCAAGACAAGTAAATAGTAATACTGCTAGTCAATTGTTACTGAGGTGATGGAAAAGGGATTGCTACCGTTCACAAAAAACATCTCGTTCCATTATATCATCCCTCAGCAAGCTTAGTCGATCGTATTTGAAACCACGTAAAGGTAAAAGAATGCAACAATAAGATTTTGCCATGAGAACGGATAAGTTTGTAGTTCAAATTACTTTATACTTCAAACCAAAAATAAAGATTGAAGTAATTCCGTGTATAAAATTGGAGATCTACTAATCTACAATCTATAAATACAAACTAATCATTTTTTGAATTTTTATTACGTAACGAAAGTAAACAATCCGAAAAAGTACGTAACTAATTAACTAAGAATAATAAGAGTAATCAATGTTTTCAAATGAAGAAGGAAAATATTATTAAATATTTGCCCACTTGCAACACAGTTTTAATTTCAACTCCAACAATTTCTGTGGAAGGTTTATTTGCGCTTTCTATGTCAACAAATTTGTAAGATAGAGATGTTGATGACTGGTCCGTCAATAAGTACGTTGGTTGAGCAATTTCAATTTTGTTTCGTAGTCAATCTTAAATATATGATTTACTGTTGAAGATCACTATCCTCCATGTTGTTTGATACCCACCAAACCTTCACCATGATTTGCCAGTAACGTGGCCGAACTGCTACGGAAGCAATGACCAGTAAAGGTCAAGCTTTCATTAGGATTTTGCCGATTGTGTTTATTCCTACAAGATTGTCAACACATTTTCCATTGGTGTATGTAAGGAAAACGGTTGATATTTTTACAATCATAGCATATGATGAACATCAAATGTATAATTTACGTTATTTGTTTTGTACCTTCATCATGAGGTATGAAAAATCTAGTGCTTCTTCTAAACTCTTGTAGGACGGCAGATTTATTTGGTCGATGATTTTGTGTTACTTTTTCTGTAAATGCAATTAATTCAAAAATTTTGAAACGTCTATGCTGTTGTGGACTGTTAAGCACAGTTTAAACACTGTTGTTCTCATACTTCTATTTTCGATAAGTTGTTTTATATCTTGACTAACTCTTAGACGGCAATAAATTTGATACAGTTTGCTTTGCAGTATGTATGATTTCAAGCGGCGTCAACACTTCAATTGAATCACTCATTTGTATTTGCAGCAAGCAACAAAACAAAAGCAGCGAAACATCGAAATTGAAAGCAATGATAGATTTGAAAAATCAAGCGATCGGCGGGACAGTGCTTTCCAACTCAATTTATTGTAATCGCAAAAAAACTAAACAACGGTGGATTATTTATTCTTTTATCATAACAATATCAACTATATCAACTTAGTTACGATATACTGTCACCAAGAAATCCGTATCCCCGGAAATTATATACAAACTATTTTTAATGTTAATGTCCATCAGCCAATCACATAACGTTATACACTCATTGTACATTCCTGGTAAACAAAATTGTTAGTTGTATTTTATATTTACTGATAAGTATTTATTATTATTTTTTATAGATTAGATTCTTATTATTGTTTGTTTTAGTTTGAAAAATGTGTTCAAATATTGTTCATTCAGAATCCCGAAACACAATTCGTCACGTTATAGAATTCTTTCACCTACCAAACCAAGCTGGCTGCTATAGTTTTCCAATAATAATAATATAATATACCACCAAATAAAAATAAATTAGATAAAACTAATTTAGGAATTTTGAGAAAAAAGTGTACACGAAACATTTACTGTGGACAATCCCTACTCTAAACACGTTAGTAGCAAAAATGCAAGCCAAAATTATGGCTTCTAACTGGGTTTAGCGTAACTGGGACTTTTCGAGGGTATTTGCGACGGCCTAAATCGCGTCACTCTAAAAGTGTATCATTCCGGTATTACTTGAAGTATTAACGTTGTTGCCCTAGGGCACCGTTACTGGTCACACCTGGGGTAAATCAGGAGGACCTCGCACGTGCGCTGCTCAGTACTTGGACGGATCTTGGCGCGTCTCAAACCCCTGGTTCTTAAATTGGGCTTGGTATTGACCAAGTTGGCGTGTTAAATTGGCCAGGGATGCCAATCTTAGTTGCAAATTAAAAGAGTATAAGAACGAAGGTATTCTGGTCGCTAACGTTCCGTTATACAATCCTACATTCTCAGGGGGATTTAGGACTTTACTGACTATAGCAACGTGATAGAGAAAATCTCGAAGAAGGCTAGAATATTCTCGGCTGCTATTTGAAGGTGGCGACCCCTCGCGCTTAAAGCATAGTTGCACACCTCATGCCTGGCTCTTGACGCGGCCCTCCCGGCTCCTCTCGTCTGTGGTCGCAGAAATGACAAGAGTGCCTGCGTATTAGGCCCGGCATTTCGTGGTCTGAGAAGCAGCCCTCTGTGGCTGAAACATCGCCGCGTCCTTGAGTTCTCAACTAACAAAGGGGTAATTGTACTAGAGTTAGAGGAGGTGGCGTCTTGTCGACTGGCCCGGTACAGGTCGGACCTATTCCCAGTTAGGGCTAATGTACTGTCCAATCCGAGACTATGGGTTGTCGACAACCAAGCCGGGGTCGACAGTCTAGTTGCTGACTCCCCGTCAACCAGGGTTGGATTTGTAGTGGCTGTGGTGTGGCACCTTAGAGGGGGGTTGTTTGTGAAAACCTAGTCAGACTGCTCTGCGGCAATGGAGAGTTCGCTAGAGCGAAAGCCAACATGTGGGACCGCTTGCGGTCCAAGTGCATAGGCACACAAAAGCGCGTGAGCTCTATAATTTCAATTCTCATCTCATAGTGTGGGTAAATGTTGGCAATCTGTTTATAGTTCATGCTGGTAGTTCTTCTGGATTTATTGAAAGTGCATTATTAATTTTTAATCCTTACGGATCACATTTGTTGTACATGATAGTTTTAATGTTTATTCTTACTTGGGTACAATTTCTTCTATTAACTAACACTTAATACATTATGTAAATAACTCGAGGATCATGGGCTTGTAGATGTGCGCGGTTTACTCGGCGTAGGCTTCGTATACTCATGTGTGGGCATTGAGTTATATTGCGGGAAGCTCTACTATATATCAGCACGAGCGACCCAATGTTGCACAATACCCTACTGTAATAGCGCAGGTATTTGCTTGTAGGCGATTACCCTACTATAGTAGCATAGGTATTCACTGGTTGGAGTTAGATCCTTACTATAAGAGCTCGGGAACTGAACTGCTATTTCGTCGTCTTGGTTCTCCTTATTAAAGGGGAAATCACGTGCGCGCCGCGTGCGCGGATGCGTGGGGTGTTTGGTTGTGTCTACGTTATCGTCGCAGGTACTGATCGCCACACATTACTATGGTTGGAAAAACAATTAAAAATACCTAATTTACCAAAAATGTGATTATCATAATGGATAATGCTTCTTATCATAGTGTTCAAATAAATAAACTACCTACAGTAGGCAACCACAAAGGAATAAAATCGGTTTGAGAAAACCTGAATTGTTGATGTTACTGAAACAATTTTCTCACAACAAAATCTATTTTGTGGATGAACTATTAAAGCAGCATGGACATACAGTTGTGCATCTGCCACCTTATCAGTGTGAGTTGAACTCTATTGAACAGATTCGGAATACATTGAAGAGAAAGCTGGCGATGAACAATGTGCAACAAAAAAGTAGTGACATTTTAAAGTTAGTTAAAAATACGTGTTCTGAGATTACTCAACAGGAATGGGAGAAACATTGCAAGCATGTAAAGCATATCGAAGAAGCAATGTGGAAAGCAGATTGCCTAACTGACAATTTAATTGAAAATTTAAGTTTTAATATGGTATAATTATTGTTTTTTTTTGCATAGACCTAACAAAATTTGTAAATTTATTGTGATTGCTATTTACCAAGATTATTTACAATAATAATGTTTATAATTATGTTATTTTATTATTAAAATATTAAATGATCATTCATCTTCTACTAAGATAATTTATAATAAAATGATACATAAAGAAAGGCTAAGCAATTCAAGTATTACTGGTATTATGCAACCATTCGTACTTAAAAGAATTCCGGCTTGCATTATTATTTACTAATTTTAAAATTACCGCTGAGCGGGTATATTTGTACTTTTCACATGAATGTACCAGTTAAAATACAGCTGCCTCGGATACGCCTCTTTTAGGCTACGATAAGATTGATGGCAGTATGTGTCATAACATTCAAATTTCCCTAGGATAATAGTTCTTATATTTCCTTTAGATAACATGAAGGGTTCTGATTTTAATTAAAACAAAAAATTTGAAATATTTATTCATTAATAATAATTTCCAACAGAGGAACGCTAATTTTAGTAATTACATTAAAAATTGTAATTTTCAAACAAACAACTTAGCGAAATGTTTTATTAGTATTGTTAGTTAGTCAGTCATTACAAAAAATGTATAAACTTCATGCCAGGAAAGAAGATACTGCGTATGTGCAAATTAATCAATATTAAAATCTTCTTAGTCAATTTGAACATTTACTCTTTAGTTACTGGTTAAAATTAGAAAGTTGCTAAAACAGCGTTCGCAAGATATGTGGTAGTCAGTTGAAATACTAACCTTAAAAAGTAACAAGTGGCAGCATCTAATAAGCAAAAAATACAGAATGAACATTTGACAGAATGTCAACTTAAATAAAATTGAAGTCAATTGAGTAACTTTATTCATAACAATTAATATAGTAAATCTTCTCTTATTTTACCATATCTATGTCTGACCTATTGAATAATCGGTACGTTATTTCGTACATCAGAAAATAATGACCCGAGTGTCTTCTTTCGTAGCACCTAACGTTTTCAAGGGGAGTTTCCACATTCGCGCTAATGTCGCACGATCGTGCGGCAAAAAAGTGCTCATGCGGGAAATTTACATTTCCGAACAAGTAGAGTAAATAACTATTTCCGGTTTTATCAGGTTATTGGTATTTTAATATGAAAGATTTCGTTTAGTTTAATAAATTTGTTTGAGTTACATTGTTCTTCTGCTCATCTGAACTCATCATATTCGTTATAGTACATAATTTAAATACTTTTTAAAGCTTTTCCATTGTGTTCACAATTTTAATACATAAATACAAATGAGTATATTTCCATTATGTACGCAATTTTAATTTCAAAACAAAATAAATTGAATTTTGGTGACATAAATTTAAATCTTAAACAAAAATATGAAATCAACTTCCGCGTTGTACATAATTTTAAACTTAATATGGAAATGACGTAGGGAGTTTTTGCTAAGACATTTGTGTGTAGAAAAATAAAACTCTCTACAATCTAGTGACAAATATAATTCGGAATAGTATATTATAACAAGGACTAAACTGCTTTGTTAATTTTGAGGGCGAAGTTAATTCGCCTCAGCGAAGCGAGGAAAATTGTCACCCGAGAGATTAACGCACTTTAGTACTGTTTATATATACAGAGTTATCCAAAAGTGTGGTAACCTGTTTATATCTTGGAAACCGTGGGGATTAGCGGTATGAAGCTTTGGGAAAGTGTGTATGTATGTATGACATTTTTTATTCTTTATACAATTTTTATACGATGCTCCAATTACGAGCAATTGATATCAACTTCTAATTTTCAAATGGCATCATACTAGTTGACTGACATTTTTAGATTCTACATGAAATTCTGTATGCAACGGTGAACATAAAAATTATTTAATATGATAAATGTTATTAAAAATATGATATATAAAGTTTAGTTTGACCGTCAACATTATTGCTTGTGGGGGGTACCTGTCTCTGTAAGTACTTGTTTGGGGAAAACAATAACCAATAAGAGCTTTTGTGTGTTGAATAGAATACTCAATCCTTTCTTAGCAGTTCAGTGTTCTTGAACTAAATTCAAGGCTTAACACATGGCCTTTTAGGGTCTTATGGGATGGAATTTTATTATCTATATCACCTAATGAGCCTATTATGATGAATTGATTAAAAAGAAAATGTATTCCAAAGATTTAACCAAATTAACAATAATACATTACCTACTAGATAATTAAGCAACTGTGCGTTTCTTGTATTATCTATAACACCTTAAAAATAACCATCCACTTTCAAATGTAAATGTTTAATTACCAGTAAAGTGTTCTCATTAAAATAACAAACAAAAATTTGTATAACTACATTTTTTTGTAAAGTTGTAACCTATCCGTAAAAAATAAATAAAAGAAATAAAAGATACGCCACTGCACTGCTAAGAAAGGATTAAGTATTCTATTCAACACACAAAGCTCTTACGGGTTATTGTTTTCCCAAACAAGTATTTACAGAGACAGGTACCCGCCCACAAGCAATAATGTTGACGGTCAAACTAAACTTTATATATCATATTTTTAATAACATTTATCATATTAAATAATTTTTATGTTCACCGTTGCATACAGAATTTCATGTGGAATCTAAAAAAATGTCAGTCAACTGGTATGATGCCATTTGAAAATCAGAAGTTGATATCAATTACTCGTAATTGGAGCATCGTATCAAAATTTTATAAAGAATAAAAAATGTCCGACCAAAGTTTCATACCGCTAATCCTTGCAGTTTTCAAGATATAAGCAAGTTTCCATACTTTTGGATAATATATATATATATATATATATATATATATATATATATATATATATATCTATATATGTTGCTCTAACAACATTATGTTTATTTTATTTTAAATACCTTGGCGATTGTAAACTTATTTTAATTCCTTGGAGATTTAAAATGGTATTTTAAATCGTTCAAAGGTGGGATTTAAGTTGATATTTTAGTCCCTAGAGTGTATAAAATTATGCTACATAATGGAAATTGATTACAATTTTGTTCATATTGAAAATTTAATTTGATATCAAGTTTAGTATTTAAATGATTCAATGAAGTGAAAAATTTGTTACCAAAAATAAAGTTCTAATTTCTTGTACAATTAAGAATGTAATTGAGTGTGTGTTAAGCAGAAGAAGAAAACAGCAACAAAGAGAATGGTGGATTGGGGTAGGAAGTCTATCTATGTTTTCTAAATAGTATATGGAATTTTAAAGAGTTCCCACTGTTGTGAGTTAATCAAATATCTAGAAACGGTATTGTATTGTTATCAGCAATTTCACAAATAAATTTGATTTTGTTGGGAATATTATAGAAAAACGATAAGAGTAATTGAATTTGAGAAAGACCTTTAAATATTCAAATAATAATGTCTAAATATTTTTGTTCAATATAAAGACTAGGTGAAGTGAAATTAATTTCTAGATTGTGTAGAAATAATTCACCTAATAATAAGACACAATCAAGAAACAATAAGTAAAGTTTATTTAAGTGGAACAAAAGCTTTATTTCTTTTATATATTCTATAATTTTATTAGAAACCAAAAACAAATTGCAGTTCATTTCTTATTTGAATGGATTGTGTTAAACACTTTTTAATACTAGCTCGATTGTGTTTTGTTTGTAAGTACAACAGATGATAATGAATGATTATGTATAGATAAGGATGTAAGATCTTTCCTGGGTGTAGGGTGTATAAAAAAACTGTTTTTTAGGCATAGAACAATAGTGTTTAAAGTCTGAGTTTAGTAATTTTATTTGGAAAATAAACAAACCATTAATTTTTTTAAATAAATAGTATTATAAAAGTTTTGAGTTTTTCTAAAAACAGTGTTTCACGTAGAAACGATATCCAAACTCTGTTGTTTTACAGAAAATATATCTGAAAAGTGGGCATTATTTTTGCCCCTGGGCGTACAATAGATTAATTTTTAAAGGGTGAATAAGTGTTTTAACCTGACTAACTTTGTTGCAGAAAGAAGAAAGAAATCAGTTTTTATGTTGTTGAAGATTTCAATAGTTTAATTTGTGACTATCGTTGTTAAATTACGTTATATTTTGATTTAACGTGCTTGTTTTCACTTGAAAATTGCTAGTTTATTTACATTATTAATGCCGATTGTTTTGCAATGTGCTTGGGAATTTCTAGGAGACATACATATTGATTGATACCGTTGATATTTTTATTAGACTTTGTTTAAGACCCGAAATTTTTGTCTTTTTTGTATTAAAATTAGCACAAATTATTGCATTTCATTAACAATTTTTTTCTTCGGCCGCAGAACTTAGGAGCGGTGCGTGAACTTCGCATAAAAGAAAATTTCCTTACTGTATTTATTAATTTGTGGTCAAATGAAAAGATGTGCATAAAACACGTTGTTGTTGTCGGAAAATTTTCAATGTATTCTTATTGAAGTGTATTTAAGTATTCGCTTTTGCGATTATTGTTTTGTGACATATTTTTTCTTCTGTTCAGAAGAAAACTTTTTTTCTCTTTTGTTTAATTAAATTCAACGCTAATTTAAGGGTATTATTGACAAATAAAAATTTTCTTTCTTTTACGTATACGATTTGTTAAATTGTTGTTCGTCTTATCTGCACAACGTGTTCGAAGATACGTGTGTCCGCAACGATAGGCACTGGAAATTAGAAATCGCTTCGTTGTTGTACGCATAAAACGGGTACTTACAACATTTCTCGGTGTGATTGTTGTCCAAAGAAAATACTAATTATAATTTCTTCGTTTCAATGTACTCCGCCTATCAGTGAGTTATCTGTTCAGTGGAAATAATACTGGTATGCATTATGAACATATTTCTTTCGATTACATTTAATTATAATCTCTGGATGTGTAAGTCGATTTACGAGTGATCTTTTACGAAAACTGCGCGTCGTCACCGTCCGATCTAACTTGCCGTTTATAAGCCTTCGACGACGGCGTGCAGGTAAATTTAAAAAATAAAAGAATAGAATGCCTCGGTTCTAATGTTTTTAAAACAGTTTTTAGTAGGCGCACTTTCGCCGTAGATGTATGTAAAATTGCAGGTTTGCTATCGAGGCCCGATAATTACATTTGCTGCTAACCGAGCTTCTACTTCTGGTTTTGTTTCTAAATAATAGTTGAAATCCGGAGGTTATTGACGGTGGCCCATTGCTCAGACCTTTTGCTTCTGGTTCTACGGCGGGAGCATCATTGTTCAACCACACATTTTTGCTACTGGTTCTACGGCACGCTTCCATCCACATTCAGTGTAGGGTAACCTACGAACCTTTATTACATATTCATTATCCGGATGAGTGGTTGTCGATTTATGTACATACTTGTGGAAACTACAGCCTAAGCTGTAAAGAACGTGACAGATTTCTAGTAGTTTTAGGTGTAGTATTTAAGTTTATTGCGTCGCCTAATAATGAGCAACCAAAGAAAACCTTGTATCTAGTTTTTTTTAGTTGGTTCATAATCTTTGGTATTTTTTTGGATGCTCACTAGAGCCACTTTTAAGGCTCCATTGTACAATTTATTTTTCTTTACCTTGTGTATTATAAATTTTTTATGGTGTAAACATTTATGCATGCATGCGTCGATACACCTTCTGGATGGATGGAGGCTTAAGTTGGTGGGACTAGTACTGTTCTCCTTTATGAACACAATTATTTTATTTTCTCTTTGTTTTCCTTATGCAAGTGTTTAGAGGAATAAAAATGTACATATAATTTTTGTGCAGTTTACTATTTCGTTCTCACTCTTTCCCGTTTTTATCGTGCACGACTTGTATTGGGCATATGGCCAAAATAAATAAATGAAAATATTTAAGTTCGGTCTCGAAACGTCCACATTTCAAGACCGTATATACTTTACGTATGTGCACTTGTGGACTGGCGCCCATTTAAACTTATCTAACAATCTTGAACCCACGACACGAGCGAGTTGCCGGAGCCCCTTTTTTTAGAATTTTGGTACGGGTGCAAGTTTTACCCGTAACAGTTTGATTTTCTTTCAGAATACTTAAGATAACTGAAATTTACGTCTGTGGGTCAGCGGTTTTGTAAAGAATTTTTAATTTTTGTTGGCATAAATTTGGTTTTATTTGGTTGTGTTGGTGTGCGTTTTGTTAATTTGACAGGTTTATGGAAGTAATTTTAAAATTTAGGTTCTAAAAAATACCCTCGGTCGGGCTTCTGGTAAACGGAGGCTAGAAGTTCTTTACTACGTCACCTTGGTTTGGCATTCTATTAATTTTCGACATATTTACTGAATTTTATTGATGAGTTTCTTTACTCAAACGTTTTTATCTCACGTACCACCCCGCCCACCCCTCTAAGCTAAATCTAAATCTAAATCTAGTTGTTTTGTAACAAGGTGTTGAGATCTATAATATTGTTTTAACTTTATTTATCTCTTTAAGTATTTATGAGGAAACACACAATATATGGTAACTGATCATCGTCTTTTAGTGAGTGGTTCATGTACTCCGAAATCTATAAATCAGTAATGTTTCCTACATCTGAGACTTCTGTCATAATATGACTTTAATGCAATGGTGTCTCCTATTGCCTTTTGCATCGTTGTGCCGTTGATTCCGTTAGTTCTTCCACCTTTTGAGGCTATTGCTTATATCATGACAAAAGAGTGTTCTGCCTTTATCCGCACTCTTAGAGAGAAGGTTGGACGATTGAGTCTGATCGCTTATACCGGCGATTACTCGGTTGTGCTGCTTTTTGGTTTCTATATCCAAAGACTTTCTACTATGTATCATCTGTGACCCTCCTAGTAGTTTACACCATCAGGTCCAAGATTTTGCTAATAGAAGAGCAAATTATAATACCATTCTACATATATAATTTAAACAGGTCAGTATCGAATCGCATCATCAGCACATTTCTTCAAAGATATTTTGACAATAGTGGAAAATAAGCTATTAATTAAATTTACTTGATCATTAACTAAGTTTTTTATCTACCCCTTATCGCTCCTTCGTAGGAGTTATACCTCCATATATTAAGGGAGTTTGGCCTTAAACTTCCACGTTGCTCAGAAGGATTTAGTATGGTAACCGAAACCGACGGCTTAAAATTGACGAGAGAAAATCTCCCGCTGTCACTGGAATAGAACCAACACGCCGGCGGTGGCTAGTTTACTAAATTGGCGCTTATACCGCTAGACTATGTTCCCATTTTTTTACAAAAAAATTTCCAATTATTTTGATTTTTTATCTTTGCTAATATTGTTTTGTTGTTTGCATATAATAATAATAATAATAATAGTCTTTATTTCTCAAACTTTGAGAGAAATCTCAAGGCTACCGAATGTAGCACTGCTCTTCCATTTAACCTTGACAAAACATCAATACAAAAAAAATTATACATGCCTTAATACAAAAAGTAAGCATAATTAATACAAAAATATTTACTATTACTAAAAAAAAAGATAGATTCTTCAATATGTAACACGTACACTTAATATTAATAGTTACAAATATGTTGCGACCACCTTCTTCCTGATCAAATTTAAAGGAATTGTAGGTACACCTTACAAATTTGGTACGAGTAGCAGTTCTTGAAAAACTCAGTTATGTTCTGAGGTGGTGTCAGAGTACCCTTAAATCTAATATTAATGGTGTGTATGTCTGTACGTAATTTTACTTTGTTAAACAGATATGATGGAGTTTCTCATAAAATGATATTGTGATATAGATAAGAAGAATGAAGTATACTACGCGTTTCCATATTTAACCACTTCATCTCAGACAGCTTGTCGGAGATACTCTGATTCCTTCGTATGCCAAATATCAATCGCAAACAAGAGTTTTGGATTTTTGAATTTTTCAGTGATTGACGTAGTCAATAAAATGGCCATAGACATTATCACAGAATATGAAGTGTGAATGTACTAGAGCCTCACAAAGAGCAATTTTCATATTTTTATTTAGAAAGTACCACCTACACATAATTTTCATTATTATAAGAGATAAGTTGTGGAAATTTTATTATCTATAACTTTTATATGAACTATTTTTTTCTAAATAAAATCTCCTTTCTCCCTCTTTTTAAGTAAAATAAATTTTTTTGTGTTAAAACATGTGGAAGGGAGAAGTGCCTTGGCCTCCAAGGAGCCGGTAAAAAGGCGTCTTAACCCTGTCTTAAAGTTTATGCTTTGTTAAACAGTTAGATATGTTTACACGTATATTTTTTTCCAAATGCTTAAATTCATTGTTAAACTGTCTTAAATGTACTTTCCTGAATTTTACGCTCAATAAATTAAGCTAATTTTAGCACGTATAACATTTTTCTCTTATACGTATCGGTTCTAAGAGTTTTTTTCTGTTTCTTTCCTTTATCTCTTAATCTTGTTACCTACACACTTACCTTTATGTAGTTTCACTTCATTGGGTACGAAAATTGAGAATTAATCAATTTTTTAATTTTAGTTTCTCTATAATTAAAATATGTAAGACTTTGATGATGTTATTCCTAGTACATACCTACACAAAATAATGTAAAACATGTTTGAAAAGAGAATATCAGGAGGACTACTCCGTGTACACTTTTTACTACAAAAGTAAACATGTCAGTCTGATTTAAAGATTTATGTGCCATAAATTTTCTTGAAGATACTTACGTGTGGTACGCAAACCATTGTAGCTTAACATATAGTATAAATATAATATTTTTTGGCTATACGTGAGTGGACCGTCCAACTTTTCTATATGCTACATATAATAAAAACGTCCTCCTATTCTTCATTCGTTTGAATGTATATTTACATTTGCATAAGCAATTTGTAACTGGCTTAGATAAGATTTTCTACTCGTGTTGTTTTAGATCATTTTCTCAATAAGCTGTGGTCTAATACATGTCATGCATTTATAGAATTCTAGTTCACTTATACTTATCAGTCGTTTAAAGCTATAACAGTTCCATAAAATTCCAAATTAAAGGATTTATATTTGTATTTCATTAACGTACTTGTCAAACAAACAACTGTGTAATTTTAAATAAATTGGAACACTTTTGGTTTGAAAAACGTAAAAGAAATAAGATCAAATAACACAGATCGGCGTAGCATGAATTTATTTTTGCTGCTCTGCTAATTAGCTTCTGGGCGTCCTATGACTTTAGTTCTTAACGATAAATTCATGCTTTTGATCTCTTAAATATATTGAAAATATTTGTTTGAAAGTTTCACTTTCAGTTTTAACATTAAAACGTAGATGTTTTACAAAAAAACAGTCTATTAAGGAAAATGGTATTTAGTTATGATCATAAATATGGCGACACATACGATTCATCATTAAGTTAAGTACACTAATATCAAAATAGCTTAAGTTTATTAACTTTTTCATATTAAGCTTTTATACTAGGTCGCGGAAACGACCTTGCGGAAGGCGAAACCATGAGCTCCTTCTACATAAGCATTTTCCCGACGACTGTAATTTAAAACCTATTGCGCTGAAATAAGTTATTTTAAATAAAAAAATTTAGTTTTGAATCGAGAAAAGCCGATCCATATTTATTTAATAAAAGGTTTCATTTGTTTGAGTAAATAAATTCCGTAATTATTAAATAAAAATAAATGTTAATTTAATAATTAATAATTTAATATTCCGTGTAAAAAAATACAACGTGTTTACAAATGAATATCCGGGTTTTAACACTTTATAATATTGATTACATTATACTTACAGTTATAAATGATATGTCATATGACAGAGCAACTCAAACAGTTTTGTTTGTTGGCACCAGTGCGCATGTGCGCGAAAATGTTTCCGCCGCGATCCGTTAGAAAGCGGTAGTTGCAAAAATGGCAACTAGTGAACAGAAAGCGTTTTGTGTTTTACAGTTTGCAAAGACTGAATCTGCAGTTACTGTGCAACGTGCGTTCCGCATTAGGTTCGGTCGTGATACTCCAAGTAACAATAACATTCGTAGATGGTATCATCAGTTTGAAGATACAGACTGCGTTTGTAAAACCCCGATATTCATTTGTAAACACGCTGTATTATGTTACCAAAGTTGTGCGGTGAACAAAAACACTGTATCCAGATAGACTATTTGTGCATCCAAAATTACCAAAGTTAAAGGTTGCGTAGAAAAACGAACTATTAGAAGAAAAACGAGTGAATAAAAAAAGAGAAAAAATGTTTTGAAGGTAGTGGTAGTAAAGAACAATGTAGGCAGCGAGGAGTAAGAGGTGATATTCAGACATCGACGGAATTATTCAACGTTCAAACCCCTATTGATTCAGTTTTCTAACTTTTCAACGAAAAAAACGACTGTTAAAACGAGTAATCGTTGTCTAACATATAAAAAGTAAAATCGATCGACTTTCACTTGGAGAAAGAATGTGTAAAATGAATATTTTTGTAAATATTCAAAATTTCTAAAATCAGTAAAGGTTAACGGGTATTTTGGTTTGGTAGGTTATGCCCAAAATCGTCGAAAAAAGTAAAGAAGAGGTGTAAAAATTTTTGGTTTTGAAACCGTCGCATAACTCCCTATTTGACTTATAAAGTGTGGAGTAAAATTCCGTTTTTAGGTGCAAAAATTTCAATTGCTTGGGGCTCCATACTTCCACCAGGGGCATATTAAGATATTTTTGATGATGATTTAGGACCTCTTTACTAAGCTCCGAAGGGCTAGGAGGTTTTTACTGATACTTTTTAAATAGACATAGCGTAATAAACACACATCAGCCAATCTTGGTCTATTATACTATCTACGAACCCAAGTTCCTACATTCGTAGCACGAATGTTAAAATAACCTTTCCTAAAAAGGTTTCGAACTACTTTCGATAATTTTGCATCACTCAAAAAACACCCTTTTTTGGCCTCGGTCGGCATAAATGTTACTAAGTGTTGGTAATATGACATTATACTAATGACACTAAAATCAGTACAATCATCATAATGGAATACGTAAATAATACGTTGACGAGTACTCTTTTTACATCTTATTTTGAAGGATTTCATAGACCTTTTAAACGCAAACATAGAAAAAAAACACGTATTTTAATATATGCCAAAATGACACCGTGTTGACAAGCTGCCAAATGGCATTACCAACCAAAAATGTTTTAGCTTATAGTATTATTTGAAAATTTACGTTTCATCAAATTTGACCATTTGTCGGCCCAAAGAATCATGTGTATCACGTGGCCAGAAACTGTTTTTGCGACTACTAAGCAAAAAATCAGCTTCTGGCTTAGTGTTACAAATAACAATTGTCGAGAAAATATTTCTTTAATAATTATTAGCCACCATTTAACATCAATGTCAAGTTTTGGTATAATTATGATGATAAAAGTGTAGAGTGCTACGAATTGACGTTTTCAGTTGTAGCGTTGATTGAAATATTGGTAAAGATAGTCAACCTTACGGGATTATGCGACCCCGAAATTTGTTCTAAACATCAGAGGTCGGTAGTATCGCTTTGTGCTAAGAAAATACGTCAATTGTATTGTAGAATTTACAGAACAGTATTGCCGATAAATGTGAAATAGAAAACTGTAATTTTGCTGATAGTTTATGCTAAGGCACGACATTGTTGCCAATGCATCATGCCGTTGATTGAAATATTGGTGCATTGAGTCAATGTTGACAAACAAACAAAAACATGCGTTCTACAATATACAAGAATTTATTGATTTTTGTCGACGTACTAATTAAATGTGTGTCCTTTGTTATATATTTTTTTCTATTGTCTGTTAATTGTTCAATGTAATAATATTTATTTGTATCTTTCTTACGTAAGGTTATAACAATGGTTATACCATCATGACAAACACATATATGTACAAAGATTGTATACATACACATGTGAATAAAGTTTATTATAATGAAAAAAAACCTGCAGATTTAAAAGTATTAATTTCGTAAAGAAATCGTTGAAAAACGTTCTCCCAAAAAAACAATTTCTTTAAATACTTTTGAAAATTCCATACTCATATATTTATTACATTAACATCGTTTATCCGTTGAAAATGTTTTAAAATCTATTAGGCTTACGCAAGTAAATTTCTAAATTTTGGTCATTGAAATTAAAATTTTTTAACATAGAAACGCTATCCCTTTTTATGTTGGAACGAATGTTGAATTTTCTTATATTACAATCTAACGTACTCAACTGTTTGCATCTAAACAATATTATAACAAGCCTACTCATTTACTAAAGGTGTTGCTAAAAGTATGCAATTGTAGAATTTCTGACTAAGCCGATAAGGAATGTGACTCATAAACGATAATCCGGAAGACTCCTCGTAATACATTTGTTTCAATATCAACTTTAGGTGTACTTATATTTTAAGATATGATAAACGCATTAAAGAAGCATCTATGCAAAGCTTAATGATTATCTGTTTATTTGTTACAATGAAAATATTACAATCAAGATTCAGAAAACAACTGGCATTATCATTGTATTATAAATCGCCTACCGCTTACAAATTTATGTTGAACCATTTAGGATTTGTTTTGCCAGCAATTTCAACAATCAAGTCGTGGTTGAAAATTGTTAATTTAAGATCGGGGGACAAATAATGTTCTTATACAAAAATTTAAAAAAAAGTTGAAGGAATGACAGACAAAGAAAAGCAGTGCGTGGTAATGTGTGACGAAATTACTTTAAAACGAAATTTAAATTATAACCAATATTGGGACTACGTCGAAGGATATCAAGATTTAGGGGAATTAGGACGTAAACCGTTTTAAGTAACCATGGATTGGTTTTTTATTTGAGAGGAATATTGTATAATTGGAAAATTCCATTTTGTTATTTTCTCAGTAGTGGTTCAGTTAAAAGCGAAATATTATGTACTCTTATAAAGCAAGTGATGCATAAGTTGTTTCAAATTGGATTGAAACCTCGAGCGTTAGTTTGCGACCAAGGATCTAATAACAGAAGTGCTCTATCTTGTCTAGGCGCCACAAAAGAAAATCCAACAATTCAAATCGACAATAACAAAATATATGTAGCGTATGATCCTCCTCATTTACTAAAAAGCTTAAGGAACAATGTCATGAACAGCAAACTGGAAATAGTCGTCAACAATAAAAAATTCAGTGGACCGATTTTGTCAACACTTTTTATATTGATCAGTGTAGCAGTGTAGCAAGATCCATGTTAAAATTACGGACAAACATATTAACCCATCAAATTTTCAAAAGATGCGTGTTAAATACGCCGCTCAGGTATTTAGCAATTCTGTATCTGCAGCAATTAGCAGTGCTGTGATGACGGGTCAATTAACAAGTAATACGGCGTTAGATACTGCATCTTTTTAAAACAATTAACAACATTTTTGACTGTTTAAATAGTTTTTCAGTAAATGATCCGAATCCCTACAAGCGTGGTCTTTTCAGTTTTTAAAGACATGCCATGCGAAACGTTGAAACGTTCTGTACAATACTTCAATTCCATCAAGTTTTATGAGAACGGTGTAGAAAGAAAAAATATATACTGTATCGCAGGTTTCCAATGGACTATAAATTCAATTTTAAGTCTGTGGGAGGACTTAAAGGGAGAAGGAACTTTGTACTTTTTAACGTCACGAATAAATCAAGATCCTCTAGAAAATGCTTTTTCAATGATTCGTGCTAGAGGAGGTTATAATGCCCAACCGTCTGCCCGCGAATTTAGGCTTGCATTACAACATAACATGCACATTCGCTTGCAAATACCAATAGAACAAGGGAATTGTGAAAAAGATAACGACGAGATACTATATGGTATAGATGAACAATTTAACACTAACTATGAGGAAGAGGATAACAAAATTGGGACAAATGAAAGTGTAGAAAATAATGAAACAAAGAGATCGTCTAGAACCTGTCTGGAGAACAAAATCAATGAAGACAATGTCGTAATTAATAGTTCTTTAGAATCTTGTTCAGTGTCGTATGTTGCGGGTTATTTAAGTCACTACATATATAAAAAAGTACATTGTAATACGTGTAAGGAAATGCTAACAGTTAACGACTCAAGTGTTTTCAATGTGAACGAATCATTAATTCTATATAAAGATTACAGCAAATCTGATGGAATTAAATACTTACACAGACCATCACCCGAATTCTCAAAATTTGTGTTTTTTTTATTGAAACTTTTACTGAAGAATTTCATCTTTTTAAAACAGATTATGGTTTATTGGAAAAAATTAAACTCCGTATAAAAAAATGTCTCAACAGCAGTGTGAATTCATGGTTCAGAGAATGCGACACTCATAAACTGTTAATTATCGATCAGTTGGTTAAAATAAAACTATATCGAACCTTAAAGTGGGAGGCTAATAAACATATTTCTAATAGCTATAATTACAGTGATGTCACAAAACCACACCGTAAAATAAGAATATTATCTGCATAAATAAGTGTAAATGTTTGGATATGTTTTATGTATAGCATTGTATTAGGTACGTTATTATTTATGTGTAAATTGTTTGTAAATTATTACTATTATTTTAGATCAGTTGAATTGTAATTTTTGAAACAATGTTTATAATTAATGAGCTATTTTTACTTTAATTAAACTATTTTAATTCGAAACCATGATATTTTGATACAGTTTCAAAGAGTAAAATCTAACTTTTTATCTCTACTAACAGATAACAAAGTGTCACTTTTCGTAAATTATTTTTTCCCTCGGGAAAAAAGTGAGTACTATTTTTAACACCAAATTTCCCTCAATAATTTTCTAATTCTATTGTAATATGATTTTTCAATATTAAATCGTCATTTATTTCGTCACAGAAAAGAATAGTGTATTATACACGTATTATCCGCACCGCGTCGGGAGACAACACACCTCAAGCTAAAATCTAGTACTTTTATTTTTAGAAGTAATAGGAATAGGTTTTATTACCAAGTGAATTTAAATTTGAAGGTCTAGTGGAACCCACTTTCCCTAAAAAACACGGTAACTTGTTGCCTTTTGAATTGAAAAATTTGAAAACCAATTTTATTTAAAATCCTTTTCAACTGAACACGTAAAACAAGTAGATACAAAAACCAATAATTTTGCGTTTCTGAACTCTAGTGGTATTTCTCCCAGTATGTTCTACTTTATTCCTAACGAAGTTATTAAATGACAAACAAATGTCAACATTATTATTTGCAAGTTAAAAAATAAAGTGCAAGCATAATTTGTAAAATAATTGTTTCTTATTTATCTAACACCGACCAAACCAAACTGTTTTAACAAATAACGCTTCGCATGTATTTTAGTAAATTATTAAAAAACATTGTCATTAAAATCCAAGATATGTATCATCAATGGTATTATTCATAAATGAAAAATTCGTCACTTTTAATTACTAGTTAATACGTTTACTAAATATTTGAAAACGTTGCAACATTGTATTGACAAAAGTAAATTTTACGGATTGTATGTTGCGCCATTTTACAACGGTGGAATAAATTGAACTATTCTATTTCAAGAATCGTACACATTATAACTTAGCGCTTCAGTACAGGTGAAAAAAGTAAACAAAAACGCAACCCAACATGCATATGTGAATTGCATCCGTGATACAAGCAAATACAAGCGGTTGACTATCTTTACCAATATTTCAATCAACGGTTGTAGCAAACAACGAAAGAAGACAAAAAAATTTTAAAAACAGTTTTACAAAAATTGTATTTGAAGTAATTTTAGAAAAAAAAAAAAAATTTAAAAAAATAAAAAATTTTAAAAAAAAATAAGAAAAAAAAAAAAAAAAAAGTGCAAGCAAAAAGCAAAAAAAACACAGTCGGTTTTAGAAAAACTAATGGAAAAAAGCAGTTAACAACAAAAAGAAATTAAAAAGAAACGGGCTTGTACTACCGTGTTCTGCCATTGATTTACATGATATTATGTTAAACCCACAAAAAAATTTTTGTCAATTTTCGTCAAAAGACCTTAAGGGCGCATGATTTGGGTAATTTTTACATGCTGTATGTGCACTGTACGTAATCATGACGTTTCAGGGTTTGTAGTTTTAATGTTAATTTGACGTTTACATTTGTCAGGAGGCCAAAAATAATTTAACGCACAAGATTTGTATTAAATTTTTGGCCGACATTTTAAAATGGTAAAAATTAACAATTTTTTGTTGTCAATTGTCAATATCGGTCAGAAGTGAACTGTAATTCACAATACATAAGATAGCGCTAATCATTTACATGAAACTAATAATATTCCAAATCACATTATTTTTACCACTTAACAGTAAAAAGTTGTGTAATTGATCATTTAGTAAACACATTTTTTGTACTATAAAAGATAAGTACCTTTAAGGGCGGATAGCAATACGTAACTGAACGAAGCACAACA